>JABFFF010000313.1:0-69599 GCA_013623665.1 Fusarium sublunatum | reverse complement strand
GGTGGTGGTGGTGGTGGTACGACAACTGGTTCAGGATCATCTAGTCGCCATTCCAACTTCGCTTGAAAGCTGCGCTCCTTTGGCCGTTTCTCCTCTACTTCAACCTCGGGGACTTGTGGCTTCTCATCTACCTCGTCATCGAGAACTGGTCGAGTGAATGGTTTCCGCCATAGCTCCATACCAATGGCCCAAGTGCTTTCGTAGCTGAACACATTGAACTCCATCCGCGTGGCAAGACTGCAATGCCTGCCGGCCACCACGGCATAGCTTGCGCTGATGTTACCCATCAAGGGGTTGAGAGTCAATGTTGCAGATAGCGGCGTCCCCTTGTGTGCGGGCAATGTCGCAAATCGGGTCCCTACACTGATTCCGCCCGACTTGTTGAGTGTGCCGTAATAGATTTCTCCACCGGTGCTGAATCTTCCATAGATCCTCTCCCTATCGCCGTTTCCATTGTCGACAGGGGTTGTAGAGGACGGGTTCTCGGCATCGCCGCCGAAATTATATACGCCTCTGAAGCCAAGCAATCCTCCATCCGAGGACGCCAATCCCTCAAGGGCGTACTTTCCAACGTCATACTGTGCAAGGCCCAGGACTGTGCCACCGTTCCTAAGGTGTTGAGCGGATACAGCACTTAGCTGAACTTGGAGAGCAGGCGATAGCCGTTTGACCACTAGAGCCTCGAGTAGGGACTGGGGTAGGTAGAGTCGGCCATATAGAAGAGATGATTCGGGCTTGTCCTTTGGTGTTTGGAGAGCAGGGTTGGCTCGATGAGGAAGTTCGGTAAGGGGCTTGTATGAGCGCAGGAGCTCTGGTAAGTTAACCGTCTCCGACTGCGGCGTTAGGAGCAGTCGGAGCGGGACTGATGAGAAGAGGTACGATATGGAGCCATCGACGATACCAACCGAACCGAGCTGGTAGGATGTCGCAAAGTTGGGGCTCGCGAGGGCGGAGAGGGTGAGTCGTAAACCACAAGGGGTCTGGAATGTCAAGAGGGCTGGAGATGCTCGTTAGCATATAGACCGGAGTTTCGATTGAGAGCATCTTAGGATTCCTCACCATCACTGGTCGCGTTCAGCGCCGCATACGAGTTGTCGCGATTCCATCCGGTAGCTTCGTAGAAGGCGCTGTGGACATAGTCCATAAACTCGCGCATGTCAGGGCTCAATTATCATGCCTCCTTTGAAGCGACGGCTCGTCACTCCGGAAGCAGAAGGTTTTTGGATGTTTGACGAACCATGACCAAGGTCGTGCCTCGGATTATCTTGGAGGCGGAGAAATGTCGGTAGTTTAGTCGCTACCCTACACCGACACCAAATTCCCTGAGCTGAGAAGTCAAGATTGATTGATTATTCTACAAGTGATGGGAGATAAAAGAAATAAAAGAAACGCTTCAATTGCCACGAGTCAGAGCATAAGGCTTATAGATAGGTAACTCCGTTGGTAGTGAATAAAAGCACGGGGCTACCTGGTCGTTTACACGTCTTGAGAAGCAGGGACAAAACGGGGGGCACTTTCCACAGTTACATCTCACATTTCCAGGAGACCCACCTAGCTCAGGCTTGAGAACAACGACCTGCTTCCTACCTATATCAACTTTCGCATACATCTTTCTGGTCTATACGACATGAGAATCGAGATGCCAGGCCTATCTGAGATCAACTACAGCTTAACCGAGTCAGTGCTGGACGGCTTTCGAGCCCCACAGTGGGGTGCATCAAGCGGACTGATCCGCCCCGCAGGTATCTTACATATAGCACAATACTCATCAACCTTGTCAATTAAAACACATCCGGTGTGGTGTATCGGTTTATCATTCCGCGTTTTCACTAATACGAGATCCGCGGCGAGCGGGGTTCGACTCCCCGCACCGGAGAACCTTTTCTTTTGCATCAATTCGTTTTTTTGCTGACTTTTCAAAGCGTTGTGTTTGTTGAAGATACCTCCGATTGAGGAAGTACAACAGACTGCAGCCAGCTTGATCCTTCCTTTTTCGCGACTGCCTCAAATGCAGGCTCCCGTCCTACACGTGATTAACACATGACTGGTCGTGTACTGTCAGCTCTCGTGTTAGGTAGTGTTGAAGCTGAGGTTGACCTCCATTTGTCAACTGTGTGTGGAGGATGAGACAATTTATAAAGCGGACAAACAAAAAGTAGGTTCTGTTTCAAGCAATGTTCTCGACGGGCTAGGAGCCATGCCATTACTCATGGCCTTGACGGCGAGCTTTGCGCTCTCATTGTGCCTGATGAAACTCTATGCCAGCGGTGCGACCGAGGAAACGTTCAGCGACCTCATTATTTCAAAACCTCAATGCCGTTACTATTACCACTCTATACAGGTTTGTAAAATCCTTGGCCAGTGATTCATGATGGCCACTATATCATGTACTATCTTTACCCGGGTTCTCTTGTAATAGCTTTCGAAACTTATCTGACATCTCTCGCACCACCACATCCACGTCAGGAGCCTCAGGTCCCTCTTGAGCTTCTTCAAGTGCTGCTTCAAGTTCATCATCCCTCGCCTGTTCCGTACCTACTAACCCTGTCTTACCCATTGTTAGGGCGTTCTTGACATCCTTTCCATGTCTGACCGGTCCCCTTGGTGTCCCTGGTGTTATCGATGTTTCTTCTAGAAGACTCTGCCACCGTGAGAGATATACTCCTGGGCCGGACATGTTGCCGGACTCCGAGCCATCTGAGTCGATAATGCGTTGGAGGCGGCAGAGCGAAAGTGCTTCAAGTTGCGCGAGGTAGGCAGCGTGATTATCCAAAGCACTCAGTATATCTTTTTGAGACTTTTCAGGAACAGACCGGAACAGTTCGTTGAGTCGCTCGTCCATGGTACTCATATAGACCACACCATTGGATGTCTTTCCAGAAGACTTATTATTGCTCTCGCTTCCAACAAGCTTCCGTTCCTGACGGAATTTGAGAACAGCTTCTCTGGCCCATTTCCTCATCTCTTCCCAAACATCGGGACAGGATGAAGAAAAGGCATGAACCCATTTGTACATGAGCTCTCGATTTCTCATGAATAGCTCAACATAGTCGTCCACAGTGGGCAAACTGCCCTCCTTCTTCGGTTTACTGGCCTTGATAAAGTCGTTAATAAACACTTGGCCGGCCTCGACATGATCGCGAAGGTCTATTTGGGAATGTACGGTGCGGATCATCGGCTCATAAGCTGCAAAAAGATCCTTGATCATGGCGGTGAAGAGATCGGGAGGTTGTCGACAGAGGGCGGTAGTTATGCCCTCACGGTCGCGTACAGACAGAAGAGCGGAATAGTACTCAAGACATTGGGCGTGTTTTTGATCGTTGAGTTGAGTTGACAAAGCTGGGTTAGAGCCGTTGAATATGGCAGTAATGATGGACTGGGAATGCTCCATGCTGGCGTTCCTCACTGTCTTGTGCTCGTCCCTATTCAAAGCGATATACTGACGGATCGCTTCCAACATTTCATCGCTTGGCCGATCCTTGGCTTTCTCAACCTTGTCAGCGCTCTTGCGGAACTCGCCTGCGTCCCAGGATAGAACAAGAGAGATGATCCGTTGCAAGAGATTCATGCCATCGTCAGCGTTGGCAGTCAACCCAATCCAGTTGGTGACGCTGGTGACGCTCAGCTTGGCGAGAAGTAGGCGCATCATGGCGCTAATCATATTAGCGGCATTGCCCATTCGTAGAGTCTGTTTGACCATCTTGTAGGGGATAAGGTTGTGGACGTTTTCGAGCAGTTTGAGGAGATATTGGCCTTCAGGTGAGAGAACGAATATGTGATGGAGAAAGGTGGCAAGGCTGTGGTCTGTTAGTGAGGAGCGACTGAGGTGAAGTCAGGGGAAACTCACTGAATGATGGCATATTCCGCCGCAGCTCCGATGACAGGAGAATGACCTTCAACATCCTGAGTTTTGCTGAAACGGTCAAACATTTCGTCTAGTAAATCTCCGTATACCAAGCCCTCAACTACATCGTCCCAAGCCTTGGCTAGGCCTGCCGCCTTTGTCCGATCATACTCGACTTTTGGACCATTCTTTTTTGAAGACTTTTCTGGCTGGTTTGTTCTCTTGACGCCGCCCAAGATTCCTCGTCCGACCATCTCGAGTAAACCACTCGATCCTGTCGCCAACACCTTTCTCGTCCCTAGCGCGCCCTTGTCGTAGCTTTCCGACAGCTCGGCATCTCCAAGCCTCACCAACAAACCCTGTACTCTGACCGACCAGAATTCACGTGGTAGATCTCTCACACCTGGAAGTTTTAGGATGAACCGTGATAGCATCGTCTGTAGAATAGGTGCAGAAGAAGGCTCTTGTTCTTTTTCTTCGTCACCCTTCTTCTCTTTCTCGCCACTGACGGGCTCTTTTCCATCTTTGACGGGCACTTGCCGAGGCGTCCCAGGTCTTGAACTAGAAGGAGTTCCAGCCCAACTCCTCCATCCTGTACTGGGCGCTACGCTCTGTGTAGCCTGCGGCTCAACCGTGGTCCTTGAGAAGGGATAGCCATAGCCTGTCACAGCATCTGGATACTTGAAGCCTTGGATTTCTGCGTAAGTTTCGTGATGTGTGAGAATATCGAAGAGAGCGTTCACTTGCTCAGGTGCAAGGGTTGTAGTCATGATGCCTCTGCCGCATCAAGAGACTGTGACGGTCTAAGAAACCCAATAAATGAGAAGCAAGAAAGTTGACAAAGATTTTCTTGTAAAACTGAATATGTGTTGAGTCTTGCAAATAAGATGAGCACTTCGAACAATAGATGTCACTGTTAAGTCGCGGCTGAGTTGAAGTAGAGACTGGATATGCAACAATCAATGATTCTTTAAGGGAGAGATCTGCAGTGACGTCGTCTTGGGGCCCCAAGCCACTAAGCCGTTTCGGCAATAACCCCACCATCCAAGCGGTACGTACTTGTTATATCATCGACCTCCTTCGAGCTCAAGTTCAAAATTGCCTCATCTGTGTTTCTTTAATATGCATACAATTCGACCAATATGACGCACATTAAACTCGACATGCTCAGGATTTTTATTGGCAATAGAAAATACCAAAGTGAACATATCGCTGTTATTCAACCAACATCATCAGGTCACAAACGAGAAAACAGTATTACAGACAAAACAGTCAATTTAAACTATCAACCCAATCGTGTATACCCTCGAACAAAGGAAACGGCCGTTACTTCACTAATTAATAAACCTGTAGGTTTTTTCCTAACCAAGCACAATCATCTCATGCTTAACCGCCCATCGTCATTGCTTCCGTAGTGGTATCAAAAACAAAAGAGAAGAAAGACAACTCGAGTGCATGAGAATGGGTATAACAACATCAACAATCCTCCGCTATTATCCTCATGTGTCTACTCCACGTCTTCATCACAGGGATTCTAGACGGTGTTGATGGGGGCCTGGCCAGTGGGAATGCCCTGACCGCCGAAGCCACCGTGGCCGTTACCGATGCCGTAACCGTTGCCATTAGCAGCCATGTGCTTTCCATTGCCGTTCATAGCACCGTTACCGTTGCCGATGTGGTAACCATTGCCGTTACCATTCAAGGCGCCGTTCCCAGCGTGGCCGTTTCCAACGTGACCATTGCCAGCGTGACCGTTGCCAGCGTGGCCGTTGCCGGCATAACCGTTGCCGGTGTAGCCGTTACCGGGGTGCGAGTGGCCGTTGCCAGTCTGGTAAGAGTCGAGACCAGCACCGGTGTTCCTGGGGCCAAGGTCCGACACGGGGTGAGCCTTGCGCTGGATCTTGGGGGCAGCGGGGATATCGGTGCTCTTCTTGGCAGAGCCGATAGAGAAGACAGGACTCTCCCACTTGTCACCCTTGCGAGCAAGCTCCTTGTATTCAGTAGCCTTGGAGCTGATGCCGCCAGGTAGGTGGATGTCGGGGAAGATGCTGTCCTCCTTGGTCATGGCAATGTTGGCCTTCTTGTCGGAGGCAGTCGATTCGGCCTTCTTCTTGCCCTTGGTCAACTGCTGCTGAGCAGCGGTGTAGTAGCGGTTGTAGATGTTGGGGGCGTTCTCAGGGTTGTTCTTGGCCTCAGCAGTGGCTCGGTCAGCCTCCTGCCTGATCTGGTACACAAGCTGGTCGAGTTTGTTGCACTGGTCCTTGATGGCCTTCTCAACAGCCTTCTGCAGAGGAGGACGGATGACCTTGAGCATGAGAGGCTTGAACAGAGAGAAGAGCATCTTGTGATTGGACTGCTTCATCTTGATCTGAAGCTTGTCGAAGTCAACATCAACCTTCTCGACCTTGAAGTAGTTCTGACGGTCCTTCTTGTCGGCGGTCGACACCTTCATCTTGAAAGAGAAGCCGTCGCCGGGAAGGACAATGTCACAGACACCAGTGTCAGTGATGGAGGGGAAGCCCTGCTTGCGCTTGACGTGGAAGCTCACATCGCGCAGGTCCATCTGGATACCAGCAACCTTGACCTCAACGGTCTGGTGGTTCTTGTTGGCAATCTTCTTACGGCCCCAGCGGAAGTAGTGCTCGCTGGAAACCTCAAAGACGTTGGGAGCAAAGTTGTCGCTCTCCAGAACAAGGTTCTCGATGATGGCATCGAACTGAGAGTCGCTGTACTCAATACGAGGGATGGGGATGTAGGCAATGTTCTCGAGGGCAGCGGGGAGGATAACGTCCCTGAGGTCCTTGACAAGATGGGGCTTGAAGACAGGCTTGCCATCCTGGTCGTTGCCGAGGTCCTTGAACAGCTTCTGGAGAGAACCGGCAAAGGCGTGGTTCTGAGGGTCCTGGTCGAACTGGTCGGCAAGGAACTTCATCTCATCGATAACACGGTCAGTGTGGCCGCGGTACTTATCGCGGAGTAGGAATCTGCCCTGGTCATATAGCTGATCCCACTCTCGAGTCGACTCATCCTCGAGGATGTAGCCCTGCTGGAGAAGGCATCGGCGGATGTAAGAATCCATGGACTTGAACCAGTTCTTGAGCTCGCGATCGTTGTCGGCGTCGCGGTAGATTTGACCAATGGCTTCCCAGAGGTCCTCGGTAGAGGTACCGTTGGCAAATCGCTCGATAATAGTTCGCAGATCACGCTCAGCAGCACCCAAGCCACCACGAGCATCCTTGGTAGTGCCGGCGGATTCTTGACCAACGACACGGCCATGGCGGCTATAGGTCTCAGCGAGGCGGAGGAGAGTCTGAATGGCCTGGGAGTAGTCCTCGTGCTGCTGGCACTCAAGAATCATCTTCTTGAGGCGCCAGATAGTCTGTTCCTTGCGCTCCTGGGGCATCTTCTTGTTGAAGTAGTTGCGAGCCTTGCGGCGGTACTCCTCGTTGCGCTGCAAAATGTTTTCCTTAGTCTCGGGGTCAACCTTGTCGAGCTTGGACTCGGCCACCTGCTTAGCAGCACTCTTTCCGGCTTGAGGGTCAGTGTTGCGGGCAGTGTCGCGAGCAGCATCGCGAGCACCATCAGCGGAAGCGGGCAATCCAGAGCTGGATGGAACATTGCCGGACTCAGGGCCAGTGGTAACCTGAGGATAGGCACCAGACAGACCTTGTTGAGTGTTGCCCTGCTGGACGTGGCCGGGCTGCAAGTTGCCATGCTGGTCCTGCTGGGCAGGCTGGCCGGGAACAGCAGCGTTGGTGCCAGCGGTGGCAATATCTTTAGCATCCTGCTTGGGGTTGCCGCTGTAGATGCCCTTGGCCTGCTGCTTGAAGTTCTCCTTGGAGAAGTCGGGAGCCTCGTGCCAAACGTTGTCTTGGGCGGGCTCATCGACCTGTTGAAGCTGCTCTTGAGAGGGACGAACACGGGCAGCGGCGTTGGTAGCGGCATCGCCAGCCATGTCGCGCATCAGAACAGAAGCATCAGAAAGGAGCTTTCGGAATTGGCCATTGGTGATGAGGAGCTGACCGAGGGTCCTCAAGCCCTCGAGGGCCTGATCGCCATCCTGCTTAGCGGTGTCCTTGCTGACAGGAGCATTGGGAGTGTTGACGTTGTTGGGATCGAAATGGGTGGTTTGCCAGATGAAATCCTGGATCAGGTTGCCCTCGTTCTTGGATAGGAGGAGGTACTTGGCTTGCTTAACAGCTTCAGCGGCATCCTTGACAAGCTCCTGACCCTCTGATGAGAGCTTCTCGTGGCGGCCAGACATGGCGCGAGAAGAGAGGAAGCTGCTTAGGGCGACATCGATTTGGTCGTTCTGAGTTCAAGCATGTTAGGATGCGATCAGGAATGGTAGGTCGAGGAAGATGACTTACTGAGGGGACCTTGCCGTTCTGGAAAGCAGAAATAATACCGTAGATCTGGAGCTTTCGGTTGACGTCGGCCTCCTTCACCTTGGTGTCTGTAGGTTTGTTGACGTTGACGCTGGTAGACATGATGGGCAACGGTTTATGGGTATCTCGTAATTAAGTCGTGACGCCACCAAATGTATGGACCGGTGATCGATGAAGCAACTCTAATCGAGCTGAAGCGAGGATAAGAGTAGAGAAGAGGCGATGCTGAGGTCGACCTTTGTTTGTTGAGGGAGGATAAAAAAAAAGTTAGGTGGGTGGTAAAAGGAAAAGCTGTTGTTTGGTATCCTAAGGGATGGGTATCACAAAGCAGTTGAGGTAGGTAAGGTATTATCGGAGGGGGGTATAATTTTGTTTTGCGACTTCCGCACTGAATGTAGATGAAATGAGGAAAGAGGGCTCCTGGAAGCAATGGAGAGAGGCTGGATTAGATATAGTTTTTGTAAAAGAGACTCCCCGTGACAGGCAGGCACGAAAGGCTTAAGTAGTGCTAATGGCCAGCCAAGTTACACGTCGAGCAAGCGGGAGTTGGCTGGATCCGGGCAAGATTTGGTGGTTGGAAGGGAGTGACGTTGACGTTTGCTAAGGGCGACGATTGTGATCGAGGACGTCATCGGCCGATTTTCAAAGATGCGTTGACCAGGCCCAGCGCCAAGCAACGCTACAGTATGTACTGTACCTACAGCACCCTGCCCTGCCCTGCCTTGACATGGAGGCTATTGGTTCCATCGGAGCAAGGCACGGCAGTGAATGAATGAATGTATTTTGGAATTGACCTCCAATTCATTGAATCACTGACTGGCTGTTTGCTTGCTTGGCCCCCCTGTCGACTGTGTGCTATGACATTAAACCCGGAGTGAAAACCACGGTGCAGCAAGGTACCCAGGCAGGGGTCAAACAGATCCTTCAGCTGTGATCACGGCAAAGGAGACAAGCAAAAGGAAAAAAGAAAGAAATTGCCGGGGATGCAACTCAATTCCCGCCAAGGTGTGTTGAGCTGGATGGATACAGCCGTGTTTACACTCATGATGCTACTCAACCATGTTCTAGAACATCACCAGCAACAACACCAAAGCCGTTGATTATTGCAAGCCACGCCTTTTCACTGCTACTGTATTATGTTTATTGCATTCATCATCTAGCTCAATTCACTAGGTTCATAAAGCGGGTTGCCCCAGGCAAAACCAGTAAAGCAGGCTGCTCTTCTCGTTGCAACATGTCTCACTTAATCCCTGGTCATGAAAGCGTGGTGAGACAAAGCATTGCGGCACCAGGCAAAGAAGATGCAATTGTTCACCTGCTTGCGCCACTAAGCGTTGGCTGGTAGTGCAAGTCTGACCCTGTGCGTCCTCCCATCCCCATGTTTTGTTATTGAGGTGATGATAATGGAATGGGATCTGTATACGGCGAGGTCGACATGGTTGCCATGCAATTGAATCCCTACAGACATGTCCCTTATTCCCGATATATTCTTCCCGGATCGCCAGAGTGGATTCGTAAGGATTGACAATGATCTGCCTGTCCCATGATTGAATTCTTACCCGCAGGCCTGACGTTGAATCGACAAGGGGGTCAATGAGCCTCCAGAAGCTATTGCCTTTCCAGGCGGTCCGGTAAATAATCAGGATATTATCTAACCTTAGGTAGCATACGACTAAATAATTTAGGCAATGTAGCCTAGAATATACCTAAGATATGGTCTAGTTACTATTGTAGCCTTCTAAAGTCCTAGCAGATTTCCGATTTTTATTTTTTATTTTTTTATTTTTTTGGTCAACCCACCTGCTTTCCTCGTACGATCTCTTCGATCCTAGATAGGATCCAAGACCAAAACAAGGATGCCTTCTTGGCTGGAATGAGCTTGAGCTGTCGTTGTTTACCCCTGCCCCTCAGGTCTCCACTGAATAAAAGACCAAGCCATCACGGACTCGCTGCCAATCTCAGCTCACAAGCTAAGAATCGTCATGGCCCATCTGGTCGACCCAATAACACGTAATGGCCCATCTCATCTCTTTAACTCGACGGTTGTGCCCTGCTTCCCCCCCCATTTCTCCCTCAGCTCAACTCATCTCAATCGGTCGCGTTGCGTTGCGTTGCGTGTGCCGCGTGGACTGATGGTAGCCAATGCCGCCATCACGTCAAAGCTCCCGCTAGCTTTAACGTTAAGGTGAGCGATCCATGACGTCACGCTATTGGCCAAGCGCCAAGCTCTAACTCAAGCAACATCGACGTCAGGTCGTCTTCTTTTGAGGTCTGTCCAGGGTTCCCATCAGGACCAAAATCGGCATCGGGATGCCATGGATTAGGAAAATCTTCAAAAGAGATGGTGTCGAGCATGGCTGAGGATGGCATCTGATCTGATCGGATGCAAACCGCAGCTATTACATCTTTAACCTGAGATGAGATGCCCTGCCGCAGTCTCGTTGTTTCAGTTGAGGCAACTTCCGAGTGAATCACGGAAGCCGACATGTGAGAGTGTTGAAGAAGGTATTGAGATGTCGATGGCCGATGAGTCTCCAGGTATCGTACCGACTGTAACCAAGGGTGACGTCTTGAGGGTGTTTCGTCAGAATTAGCTTTGAGCCACTGAACGCATCAATGCATCCATCACATCTCTCCCCACACAAATATATTTCTTTGTCACGTCCCGTACAAAGTAACGTGCCCCTGATAATTTCTCACGAACGAACGGACCGTCCAGAAAGAAGCATTTCACAGTTGAATTCAGTTTTGAATAATACCGATTGACCCCTCGACTCATATCGCTGTGCTCGGCTCCTGGTTGATCGTTGCCCAGTCAGGTTCAAACACAACGTGCTCAGTCGTACACGCGTAGCATCTAGATTTCTCTGTAGAATCACCACCTCCGTTTTTCGGTAACACTGCCGATGGCTGGACACGGCAAATGCCTTGAAGCTATGCAAGCTTCCACATTCTCATTTCTCTTATGCTCGTAGCCATCGAGACAGAAAGGGGCCTTGCCAAAATGATATCTTTGCCGTATCAAACACACAGGGTACCCGTATTGCCAAGCCGGGAGGTTGTTCACTCCCAGTTAGTATTCCAACCTAACCTGTAGACTCACTTGTGTGATACACAAACGACTTGACAAACGACACCATTATTTAGGAGAACATGATTCTCACGAGTCAGGAACAACATCTGGCCTTGATTGAAGGTGCTAATAAGCATCATAGCACTATTCCACTACTGTCGTTGCTTTTACGCTTAACCATAGAGTTGACGATCTTGGATCCTGAAGATGACCCACCTTATTCCAGCCAAACCGTGCATTGATGGGTCGTGAGCTAGCAACTAGGAACATAATTCCATGTCTTCCTCTGATCTCAGTGAAGCGCACAAGTTGGGACACATCTGCCGTAAAGAACATTAAGCTTGTTGATTTCACCTCTAAACGCCATCTATGCCGATTCGTTATGCTACATGCATTCCCATAAATTCAGACCGTCATGCCTCATCACGATGTAGGGGCCGCCTTTGATCCGAGATCGTTGAAAACGCTAGCCTTGACTTGGCTCGCGACGAGACCCGATTGTTCCTTGGAGGCGATCAAGCTTGCGTCCTTGGCCAGCTTATCCACTGCCTTGTCCGTGCTCTTATTACCCGTCCCCATCATCATGCCCTGCCCTGCTCGGCCTCGGGTAATGCCTGTCGTGGCCTCCTTGATCTTCGAGCTCAGATCTAGCATCTGCTTGTTGCCGTAGTCGCGGTTCGTGAAGAGCGGGTTCTGACTGAGAGTCTGGACCCAATACTTGTGCCAGAGAAGCTCCAGAAGATGAGAGTCGAGTGAGCTCTTGAAGTGAGAGACCTCGAGGCTGTAGTAGCGACTCGCGTGGGCACCGAACTCGGCGGCTTTGGCAAGGGGCACTGCCTGGAAGCCATCAGAGGTGACGCCCCCAACAGAATCCGGCTTGTAATTAGCAGGGTAGGTTCTGAAGGCACCAATCTCGACCTTGCCGGCGTTGATGGTACGGTCGGGATCGATCACGACAGCAAGGAAAGGATCCGAAAACTGCTGCTGCATGGCCTCTGTGTCCACATCGATACCGCTCAGCCAGCATCCATAGCCTGGGTGACTGTGGTACCAGCCCACCACGTTCTCCTGTCGGCCCTGCGCTCGGCAGAGGGCGAGGTACTCGACGATGTATTCGTTGGCTTCGCCCTGAGCGTTGACTCGGGTCTCTGTTCCTTCGACGGGCAGTCGGAATGCATCGGTGACGATGAATGTCTCGTGTTCGATGTAGCCTTGCATCAAGCCCATGACCTCGAGGTTGCCACCCGATCGCGCGTGCATGGTCATTTTGATGAGAGCGGTGGCGCTTATTCGCACATATTTGAAGTGGTTTGGGTCAGTGGACCATGGTCGTTTGTTGCTGATTTCTTTCTGGGCATCGCCGTCGTAATTGTAGAGAGCGTCACGTTTGGGGTCGATTAACTCGACGTTGTTGTCCAACTCTGTCGCGTATGTCAGTACTTATTAGCCACGCGTTGTTTAGATGGAAACTCATACCCCACGCTTTGAGAGCAGATGCCTCCATTATGACGACCCTGAACCTGTAATGTGTGATGGCGATGTAGAGGTGTGAAGGAAGATTCATTGCCAGGCAGATAGATGCCCCGCCTCCGCTTATCGATAAGAGCACCTAAGTACCGATGTACCTGAAGTGAACGGGCATCTCGTGCTGCCGGGCATTAACTTTACATGTTGAAAGAAATAAACACAGACAAAATGGCAGGCAACATGATCTGATCCAATTGTATTTGAGTTTTGACTCTATTGATCTCACGACTCTTTTTATACAGTACATGCTAAGGTATATCAGCCATAACGGATACTTCATGTTATGTGTTCAAATGGGCATAATTCTTGAACAGCCGTTTCTAATTAGGTACTCATTACTCAGTTTCAAAACATGGAAGATACTGTAGTGCCTCAGTTCCTTATACTGTAACGGGTAGCTTTAGAGACTACCTCGTGCCATCCTGCAGGATAGCTTCAAGTTATAGGTTCACATATTTTCCCATATTCCCATGCCATCGTAAACCCAAGTGACTCCATAAATCGCACGCTTTTCTTTCTCTCTTGACTTATCCAACTATGCCTCCATGTCCTTTCGCTTGCTGGGAACCGCTGTCTCGGCGCTCCACGAGTCGACGTTGTGGATCAGGCAAGCCTCGCCCTGGTCGCGGCGGGCAAGACGACCGATGCGGTAGACCTTCTCGCCGGCGTCGACAAGAGCCTGAGCAACGGTGTCGGCCTTGGCGGCGTCAACGGCGATGACCATACCAACACCAGAGTTGAAGGTGCGGCACATCTCGATGGGCTCGACGTTGCCGGCCTCACGGAGCCACTTGAAGACTGGGGGGATCTCCCACGAGCCGAACTCGATCTCGGCAGCGAGAGACTCGGGGATCATGCGGGGCACGTTCTCGACAAGACCGCCGCCGGTGATGTGAGCGAGACCCTTGATGTGAGGGAGAACAGGGAGAAGAGACCTGACGTAGATTCGAGTAGGGGTGAGGAGGGACTCGCCAACGGTCTTTGACTGGTCCCAGGGAGCAGAGTCGGTGTAGCTGAGGCCGGCACGAGAGACGATGCGACGGGCGAGGGAGAAACCGTTGGAGTGAACTCCAGCGGAGCCGAGGCCGAGAAGAACATCGTCCTGGGCCATGGCATCCTTTCGGGGAAGTTTGGCATCAGAAGTGACAGTACCAACAGCACAGCCAGCAGCGTCATAGTCGTCCTTCTGATACATGCCTGGCATCTCGGCAGTCTCACCACCAACGAGAGCACAGCCAGCTTGTCGGCAGCCGTCGGCGACACCCTCGACGAAAGAAGCAGCGGTAGCGAGGTCTAGCTTGCTGCAGCCGTAGTAGTCGAGGAACATGACGGGGGTGGCGCCCTGAACAACAAGATCGTTGACGTTCATTGCAACCAGATCGATACCAACAGTGTCGTGCTTCTTCATCTCCTGGGCGATCATGAGCTTAGTACCAACACCGTCGATGGCACCAACGATGATGGGAGCCTGAGGGTAGCCGGTTTGGGACAAATCGACCTCGCCGCCGAAACCACCAATCTCAGCATCGGCACCAGGTCGCTTGGTGCTAGCAACGGCCTTCTTGATCTTCTCGACAAAGTCGTTTCCGGCTTGGATATCAACACCAGCCTGGGCATAAGTCATAGAAGCCTGGGTAGTGGAACGGAATGCGCGGTGGGCAATGTCTTTTCGGTAGAAAGCGCCTTCGAACTCGATGGCCTTGTTGTCGAGAGCCGCGTAGGCAGCATCAACTGCGGCCCTGAGGGAGTCACCGACAGCATTGATGGCAATGACACGACCACCAGAGGTCTTGAGCCCGGTGTTGTCGAGTGTTGTGCCAGCGTGGAAGATGTTGCAGCCGACAGGGGGTGTCTGCACCGACATCTGCTTGCCCTTTGCATAAGAGCCGGGGTAGCCACCAGAAGCGAGGACAACAGTGGCGCTGAACTTGTTCTCGATGGTCAGCTTGCAGTTGTCCAAGTAGCCATTGGCGCAAGCCAGCATGATCTCGGCCAAGTCAGTGTCGGCAGAAAGGAGAGGAAGGACGGTCTGTGTCTCGGGATCGCCAAATCGGACGTTGTACTCGAGGACCTTGGGGCCTTTGCTGGTGATCATAAGGCCAGTGAAGAGAACACCACGGAAAGGCTGCTGCTCTCGTCGCATACCGGAGATGGTGGGCTCAAGAATCTCACGGTCGATAAGCTCTGTGAGCTCCTTGGTGGCAATGTTTGTTGGCGCATAGCAGCCCATGCCGCCAGTGTTGGGGCCTTGGTCGCCGTCAAAAATGCGCTTGTGGTCCTGGGCAAGGGGAAGAGATCGGATAGCGTAGCCGTCGCAGAAGGTAAGGACGCTGAGCTCATCACCAATGAGCAGTTCTTCAATAACAACCTCATCACCAGCCTCGCCAAACTCTCTGTCGACCATAATCTGCTTCAGGGCGTCCTTGGCCTCCTGCTTGGTCTGAGGAAGGATAACACCCTTGCCAGCAGCAAGACCAGTTGCCTTGATGACAACATCATGGTCAACGCTGTCGATGTAGGCAACGGCCTTGTTGTAGTCGGAGAAGTTCTCGTAGGCGGCAGTAGGGACATTGTATTTCTTCATGAAATCCTTGGAGTAGGTCTTGCTACCCTCCAGACGCGCAGCCTCCTTGGAGGGGCCGAAGCAAGGAATGCCCGCCTGTCGGAACCAACCCTCGACGCCATCGACAAGAGGAGCCTCGGGGCCAGGCACGACGAGGTTGACACCATTCTCGTGTGAAAACTTGACAAGACCTGCAAAGTCGTCGGCCTTGACAGAAGAGACGTTGGTCACCTTGGGGCATCCAGCAGTGCCTCCGTTACCGGGGACAGCGAAGATGTGCTCAACTCGAGTCGATTGGCTGAGCTTCCAGGCCAGAGCATGCTCACGGCCACCGTTGCCGATAAGCAGAATTCGAAGGTCCGCCATGCTCGTTCGTGGGAGAAGAAGAAATGGTACGAATGCGATTCCGATGGTCGGCGGGGAAATCGGTCCAGTAGAGCAGGTACGTACTTGGACCAAAAGTCTTTTCACGTGCTACCTATTGTAAGACAGGTTAATCTTGTGGGAATTTTTATGCGCTGCTCTTCTTACTTACTTACTTCAATTGGCTTGCCCTGAGAGGAACCAGCTCTGTGAAAAGAAAAAAGATGGTGGTTGAACTGGTAGCGGTAGCTGCGCCAAACTTTTTCAACTTTTCACCCCGCGCCCATCAATTAGAAAGCCCCGCGTTTCCTTAAGGACCCTGGCGTGCCCAGCAAGAGCGTCATAAAAAAAAACTACTAAAAAAAACTGGACTGGGAGGCTCAAATAGGTATCACTGGCGCAATTATACACTCTAGCCGATGAAAAAGAAAAGAGACTAGTATTGGGAGGGAAACGGCACATTTATATACTCAACAAGATCAAGCTTTTTGATGTGCATATGATTACCGAAAGCTTACCTACTATGCAATGTAGCTGTGACTTTCTCAATCAACAAAGTCACATATCTGCTACGTACTAAGATAGGATCGAATAGATTAGATAGATACTAACTGCAATACTCGCAGTCGTACAGGTACTAGAAACAAATCACAAACAAAGACTGCCTCCCGTGTATACGCATCAAACAGCGCCGTTGAATGGAGCAGAAGGATACAGAGGTCGCTGGATCCCCATGCGGAACCGAGGGACTCGATCCATACGATTCAACGCAGTTGTAGGCATCCTCAGCACCGTCTCACGGTACATGGTCTGTGTCTCCCACTCGTAGGAGCACCCAATGGCTCGCTGCATACCGCCCTCAGAAGCACAGAACATGAGTGTCACCGGTGGCCTGACGGCTTCGAAGAGGGTCAACTCCATGTTGTACGTATCGACGAGGGTGAAGATCTATCTCAGTTAGTCAATGATCAAGACGAATACCAGGGAACCAGTGACTTACCCTCATGTCGCCCGGACGGGCTTGCTTGGCCTTCTCGATTCTCACCTTCACCTCTGGGTCCTTGTAGGGGTCAATTCCAACGCGCTCGCCAAACTCGTTGATTACACTACGGCTGAGGGGGCTTCCATTCGTGGACCAAGAGAAGCGACCGAAGTTGCCACCAAAGATGGCTCTCTCAATGGTTGGGGCGTTGAGGTGGCCTTCAAAGCCAAACATCTCAGCCTGGGTATCGGCAAACTTGCCGCCATAGATGATTCGGACGAGGTTGGGTGTGATCATCCAGACATACAGGAACAGTAGCAGGAAGACGACACCAGCAATAATCAGGCCCGTGCCAGAAGAGCCTCCAGTCGAAGTAACGGTGACTGAATAGGGGCCTGCAGAAGAAGAGCTGGCAGAAGAAGAACTGTTGTAAGACGCGCCGAGAGCAATAAGCGTGATGGCCATGATGAAGAAACCTCCGTTCCATTCCACCGCAAGCCCGGCCAGCCATCGCTTCCAGGATGGCCCAGTAGACCAAAACACTGGATAGAAGGCCTTCCAGCGGATTGAGATGCCCCAGGCACCATCGATGATGATGGTGTCGTTGTCAGCAATACCGGCTACCTGGCAATAGGGTGTAATATCCCAAAGGGAGGAATCGTAGGAATCTTCCATGTTGTACCATGGCTGCTCCTTATCGCGAGGCAGTGTGCAAATATACCGCTCGAGAAGCCTGTCGGAGTCGTTGGCTAATGAAAGCCTGGAGAAAGCTTGGAAGGCCGTATCAGTTCGATCAACCTGAGGTCTCATCCTCAACAAACCCATGAGCGCATAGGCTTGGTCACCGGGGAGGTACTCTGTAGTATGGCGACTATACAGACACTTCAAGGCCAGAACAGCTTGCTCCAGACGGCTCAGGTTGATGGAGCCCAAGTAGTGATCAATGAGATGGCGGGCGACATTGGAATCCATGTAGGTCCAGACTTGGGCTGCAAACTGGTTCTTGGAGACGACTAGAGGCGACTGGAGGTTACCATCACGAGTATAGACCGAGATGGTTCGGCCAGGACTCAGGAGAACCTCAGGGAAAGTCCACATTCGGCTTCCCCATTCGCGGAGGAGAGATTCAGTGTTGGCCTTGCCTGAACCTCCAGCCTGGGACCCTTTGCCTCTGCCAACGGCGATGACCATTCTGTCTGCGCCGCGTAGAACATCTGAGATGCGATATACCTGCTTCACTTAGCCAACATGAACATCAACCCTCCACGACAAGACTTACATCTGACTCAAGTTCATTCTCATCACGCATGCAGCTGCAGGCTATCCAATACGCGGGGAGCTTGGCAGCTCTGCAGGCAGTCTCTGCGATGTGGTGAAGGGCAATCATGTCCTGCTCAGAGCCGTGGTTGAAGTGCTCGGTGGAGTAGGCAACAAACAGGTATGCAAAGTTGGTATCCTGACCTTCGTTGCTCTCCCACTCGACGACGCTGCGGACATCTACTCCTCTGTTCTCATCATTAAATGGTTCACGGAGGAAGCACAGATATCGAGGTCGCAGCATGCGATAGACCTGGTTGTTGCGGGCCATAAGAGACAGGCCCTTGTGGTTCTCGAGCAAGTTGCTCCAGACTTTGGCATCGCCATGGAACTTGTACAGCACGGGAGCGTAGTACAGGTTTCGCCTGGCGTTGTTGTTTTTGCCGTCCCAGAACTGGTAACATCAGTATCTATATCACAACCATTCGAAGACAGAAACTTACAACAAGCATCATGGCAAGGGCCGCAGGGAAAGCCCTCAGCGCCATGATGCCCCAATCTTCCCAGCTCTTGGGGTCGTAGGAAAAGTCAATGACCCAGGTAGCAATGCGCACCTTCAGAGGGGCGACCTTGCGAACATAGGTTCTCTTCCAAGTGGAAGTTCCTTGTCCTTGGTAGATCTCATCTGTGCAAGCCACGTACATGTTGCGAAGGTAGCCATCATTGTGGTGCAGGTAGCGATCAGAACGAGGCTTGTAGGAGACACGACCAGCATAGTCTCGGTGTCTGATCTTGGCCTCAGAGTTGGTGTAATTGTATCCAGGCCTCTGGAAGACCGTAGGATTACGCCATCTGTAAACCGACCGTGGCTCAAAGAAATGCATACTTCCTTTGAGCTTGACGGGGAACTCCTTTTCAGCTTTCTGGAGGGGAACTGTTAGCATGGATTTAAGACAAGGCTAGGGGAACATTTACTTCGTTGTCATCTGCGATATTCGTGGACACAAGGGCACCTTTGTTCTGCTAAGAAACGTTCAATTTAGACTCTAGACACATAAACAGCCGCGGAAGAGCTTTACCATTGGCCCGTCCTGTGAACCACTGCCAGTTCCCTGTTGATAGACGACACCCTGTTGACCATTGTAGGCCTGGCCTGGTCAGTAAAGTGTAGGAAACGGGGGTTAGAATGACTACGAACCATGGGCTGCTGAGGCTGTTGATACTGCATGGTGTTTTGAGTCTGAGGCTGTCCTACAGGGATGGACTGTTGGTAGGCCAGTGGTGCAGGAGCGGCTTGATAGCCTGTTGATTGAGCCGACAGAGGGCTGGTAGAAGGCGATACCTGTTGTTGATAGGGATGAGAGTAGGGTTGATTCTGGTAGGACTGGAACAACCGGTCAGAAGGCCAGAGGGAGGAGGATTTATAGATATACTTACAACAACAGAGCTTCCTGGAGTATACGCGCCACCGTGCGCTTGGTGTGGTACAGGAGGCGGTGTTTGTTGATACTTGATACTGTTAGAACCGCTGCTATGAGAGAGATGGCAAACTAGGCGATCCTACATTGCCAACAGAGTTGGGATCCCAATGACCTCCGTGCGCGTGAGCCTGTGATAGTTATTAATAACTTGATGAGCCAGAGAAGTCATGTAGAGGTGGAAATACCATGTCTCAAATATAGACCTCTGTGTTGAGCGAGGTAAAGATTTGGTTTGATAGATGAAAGAAATAGAAAGGGGTCAAAGTCCTCCAGAGCACGCGTCGTTCTCCTCGACGCTAATAAGTTGACAGCAAGCCAGAGAAGATGTGCAGCCTAACTTGAGTAGTTTGCAGGCTGAAACTAGAGCTGAACTTCAACGTGTGCTACCCGCCATCCTATGAGACTGTCTAGACCGGCCCCCAATTCCTCACTATATCATCACGCAAGGCATTCACTGGCGCCTTTCCTTTTGCCACCGGCGACCTAGACCGTTTGGAATACATCAAGTCCTTTAGGGATTCATTAATAACCGCTCAACTTGCATATCGAGGTGATAACAAGGGCGTGGGCCGTGTGATTGCAGGTGACCTCCTGCATTCAGCCTCACGATGCTCAGGACCGTGATAGGACACTCCAGACCAAATTCAGAGACGGTATATTCCGTGGGATTCAGCCCTGGACCTCAAACTATTAGGAGCGGCTGAGTCTGGGAATGTCACCCACAAGAGGGATAATGAGCCGTTGTATAGGATTCGTTCAGCCGTGGCGCTATTCGTGCATTTGGGTGGCTTGCAACTCCACTGGCCCCTGATAACCCCATTGTAGTAGAAAGCAAAAGAACGCCCCGTGATGTTTGGCGCCTCTCAAAATAGCCATCGACACACTCAGGGTTTGATCTACCCTCAGCCTCTTCCCGAAAGCGGCATGCTGGGCGAAGTTGAGGGGGGTCGTTATCGTCGCCCAAGAGAGCAACGATGTGTTCAGCGCATGGTCATCTGAGAGACGGTGCAAGGGTAATCGGGAGTTTCAGAGATAGCGTCAACCTACAACAGCAATCCAACGAATGGCGGCATTCGGACCCCTGGCCAACGACTTTCAGCCCTGGGGAGCTAGGCTCGTCTGAGTGTAACCCAACCGGGATGCCGGGACTGCGGGAGTGAGAAGCTTGATAAATTAACTATGGCTCAAGCGAGTAATAGGCGAATAGAAAGCACTGCTTTTGGTCAATATTGGTCTAGCTGGCGGCCCATTTCCGTTCCCAGACGGCGATTTGGCTTGAGACATGGCTTGGTCTAGACACATCCGAGGCCTGCAGGGCTCACAAACGGAGCCTGATCCCTGAATAGATGGCAGGACGATATTCGACGCCATAGTACTAGATGCCGGGACATGGCGCTTAGGAAGTTTTGTGCAGTTTTAGTAGGAGCCCCTTGGGCTGAGGGCTGAGACGGTGAAGACAGACGAGCAAAGTGATAATGACTCAATTGATTCCTTTAGAGTGACTAACCTGGGTTCACGAATATCTGCAATACTCAATCGAAAAGCTTCATCATGTCGTGGACGCAAAGATCAAATCCTTACGATGCATTTGCCCAAGAGGCGACTCAGACGCCGCTTGCAGTCGCTTTCCCGCAATGGATGCTCAACATTTGGGAGGTAACTCATGGTAAGTCATAGAAATCTCAAGTCTATAACCGTTTGCTGATCACTTGTAGATCATCCCGAAGGCCGTTGGTACCTGGAGCCCAGCGCCCAGTGCCTACGGCAAAAGGCAAGCTTGAGGATTGTGTAAGTTTTATCTCTATATCGACTAGCCCAAACAACGCTGGGAGATAAAGCATTCCTTGAAGCTTTCAATATTAACAAAGTCAAGATTTGCGCCATTGGATCTCCCCCGTCGAGATGCCCTCTCGCAATACATCGAACTCTTCAGCATCCTTAACATCCCGAGCGACTTCACCAAGGAGCGTCTCCAGTCTGTCAGTCACAGCTTTGGAAGAGCTACCGACAGCAATGGATCCAGCTCGTGGTTTCACTTCCTCTGCAAGAACATTGACATCAAGCAAACGCCTGGTAATGCGCCCGAGGTTGACAATCGCGCGGCTACGATGGGCTATCACATCTCTACACTCCCACAGGCAGACTACAGTTGGCATCGCGCTGGTTTCTTCCTCAGGGCAGAGAACAGTGGGAGTGCTACGCTCGTATGTTTTGGCGCGATGCCGAGAGTGAGACAGAGGATCAATGAGTTTGTCGCTGCAAAGGCGTGGCAGCACGTTGCGACTGATCCTTATATCTTGTTTGATCTCGTCTTGGATGCGCTCTACTTTGAAGTAGACGATACTGTTTGGAAGATGAACACCGTTTTTGGCCCTCTAGAGCACGTAAGTTTATAAGATTGTATGCTATGCTTGGCCTAGCTAATGGATACAGTTGATCCTCGAGTATGCCAACTCCAAGAACATTCGCAAGATGAGCTCCAAGGTCCCTTTTGCTGCCATGCACAACTGTGCTAAGCACATCATCCACATTGCCGAGGCAATTGAATCTTGTATCATGCTCGTAGATGCAACTATTCACAACGTCGGCAACCATCAACCCACGGAGCATTCCATTAGTCGCGAGCCCATTCTCAAACAATTGCGCGAAACCCTTCAGTACCGACGCTCGCTCTTCACTTCTAGCCAGCTCCGACTCAGCAGCCTCCAGAAGCGCATCGACAACGCCATCACCCTCTCATTCAACCTAGTCACGCAGCAGGACTCGATGGTGATGATTCAAGACTCGAACTCCATGAAGGTTATTGCAGCCATTACCATGATCTTCTTGCCCACAACTGGTGTTGCTACGGTTATTGGGTCTCAACTCTTTTCCTCTGAGGTGCACAAGGATGGGACAACGTGGGATGTCAAGCTTACACCGTTATTCTGGACCATGTGGTGGATCTCGATTCCTTTGACTGTGTTCGTCGTCATCCTTGCTGTTATCTGGCATTGGTGGGTGCATACAGAGTCTCCTACGGGAGAAGTGGTGCAAGTCGTCAAGAGGGCGGCGACCTTTACCTCCTCCGGGACCAAGACGCCCAGTGACAAGTGAGGATGGAGTGAATAGTAAGTCACCCATTAGTGGGGTAGCGTGTACATCAGGCAAACATGGCAGCTTTTATGGCAGGCAGCAGGGTATCAGGCGTTATAGCTCGTGTTTAGATATTGTAGCTAATGAACATTCGAGTTTGTATGTACCATGATCCAGAAAGAATTGTGCAGAAGAAAGATACGTTGATCATACTGGCTTGCAGCTAAACTAATAGAGCCCATCCAGTGGGAAGAAGAGTCCTATGCTCGCGCCGAGGCGAGGCCCAGAACCTTGAGCATCTAGCACTTGAACACAGCAGGGCCTGGAATCTTGTAGGTGGTAGCTGCGGAGAAAACGATTAGTCAAATTTACAATCAACACCAGATAGCTAGAAAACTCACCTTCCCACGGGCTGTAAGTAACACCGGGGTCGCTTGCGGCGTAGGCTCCAGGGAAAGCAACCAGGCTACTAGGCACAGTCGAACCAGTGCCGGTGACCTTGAGTTGATGGCAGCCGGGGTAGAATTGAGCTCCAGGGTACGAAGTAGCAGAGTGAAGAGCAATCGTCTCGTGGCGGACGAGATAGTATCCAGGCTTGAGGCAGCTGGGGATAACGTAGTTCACGCCACTGTTGCCGGCCTTCATTATTGTGTTCTGAGATCGCAGCGTGGTTAGTCACAATCAATAATCACATAGGGGCTTGATACATACAGAAGCCCAGTTGTTGGAAGTTCCCTCTCGTCCAGCCTCCTGAATCTTGAACCAGACCTTGGCAGTTCCAGGCTGCCAGGCGTTGCAACCCGAGTCAGGGCAACGAGCCATGTAAGTGAGAACAGGGCCAACGTGGGACTCAGGCCAGATAGTCCACTTCAGGTTGACAGTAGATCCTGCCCTGGCCTCGGCGTGCAGCTTAGCAGGCTTGCTGCCCACGGTTCCGCCAGCGGTGTAGCCGTTGCATTGCAAGTCGATGGAGTTGACATCCTCGACAGGACCGTTGCCAGGAATAGGTCGAGAGATGAAATCGGGGACAGGAGTAGCATAGGCATCCTTGTAAGGATCGTAGAATCTGTAGGCAACGCCGTTGATGGTCGCAGTCTCGACGAAGCCGTGGGCTGCCGCCAGGGCCGCGGTGAAGAGGAGGGAAGCAAGAGCACGCATGGTGATGTTTTAAAAAGAGGAAAAGATCAGACAATGGAGGAATACTGGTGCTTAGAGGTGTGAGGAGTTAAGGTCTCTTGTATGGCGAGCAGTTGTCACTTATATAGCTATGTATCAACATAGAGACCAATGTGGAGGAACCCAATGGGGATGAGTATATGAAACAAATCCTCGGAACCTTCAATATTCCCACCATTAACACGATTATGCTTAATAGAGTTGGCATGGGTAGTAGTTTAGACGAAACATGGTGATACTTGACAAATGAGGAAGTATCCGGAGCATGAAATATCGTCCCAATCGAGCAACGGCTACATCTACCGTATACTACCCCTAGCCATTAACCTGTGAAAATCTAGAAATGTAGGCAGATGATCTATAATTCGGCTTACCAACACTTTGGAATTCTTGTTACATTCGAAATCAGTTGTTTGAACTTCTTTGAGCTGGGTTGAGGGACTATAGATATCACGACCACGTGATGTAAGAGTACCCCAAACAAACGGCAAATCAAAATAGCTTCACCATACCGCAACCCTGACTATACATAGTTCGCTTACGACACAGCACGCTACGTTCGCTTAATTACCCGTCCACCACTTTCAACAAGTATGCGCTTGCCAGTCGAGGTCATAGGACTCATCGCTGAGCAACTGGCCCAACACGTCAGCCAGGCATCTCCATTTGTTGAGTCCCCAGATGAGACCATAAGATTGAAGGCGCAGAACCATTATCGTGACCTATTGAATCTAGTGGCTACCTGCAAGGATGTCTACTATAACTCTTGGCATCTCCTCTATACATGTCTGGTCCTTGAAAAGCCGGCAGATGTGATTGCAGCTTTGACCAACATACTCAAATACCCACAAGTCGGACCGTCTATCCGTCACCTTCGATGCTGTACGGAACTGGCCTCCGAAACTGCGCGCGACATGGCTCTACAGTACTGGCTATCGAACCATGCCCAGGACACTACGTTGCTTCAAGACACCATTAAAGCACGAGGCCTACACCCTTCTTGGTGGAGCGTGACAGGCATGCCTTGGACTTGCTGGGAGGGTTTCGTGTTCGACGACTGTCTAGAAGTTGCGCTTCAATACATTCTCTATATGGCAACGGAGCTAGAAACTCTGTCGTTCCGGCAGCTCGATTCAGGATGGATTGCATTGTCTAATGTGCGGAGCGCCTTAGACCAGCAGAGGAGCGAACCACGACCGTTCTTGAGTAACCTCCGGGCGCTGCACATCCGTGATGAGGCATGGTACACTATAGGTCGATGGCTATCTGAGTCTGAACGTGAGAAGCTACACACACTGGTCCTTGACGGGATGAACTTGCATCAGTTAAGCCACTGGTCTGCTTCCCTACAGGTCAAGTGTACTCACGTAAAAGAGCTCTATCTCGGTTCAAGAGGCATTTTCAGAAAGCATGTTACTGAATCTAGTTTCTTTCAACGGGAATGGGTCAAGGGCGAGTGGCTTGTTGGAGGTCCGGAGCTGAAAAGTCCTCAAGCCGAAGTCATGCTTCAAGACTTCGAGGGATGGGGGGCTTCGGTGGATGAAGTTAGGCGGCGTATGGCTGGACTGAGTAGTTTCAAGAACCTCCGTGTTCTGGATGTTGTTGTTGATAGACAGACGGAACGTCCTTTTAAAACACTTGTTGCTCTCAAGAACATTGCGGCAGCTTCACTAGAGGTGTTTAGGATCGAAGGATACTCACACCGAATTACTTTAGGTGATGATATTGGTCCATATTTCTCTGAGTATCAGGCTGCATTTCTTCCAGAGAATAATCGAGTGTTAGATGAATGAGAGGTTCCAGTCACAGGTTGTACGGTCCGATATCGACCCTGCCGGTTGATCTCACTCACATCTTCTCAACAGACCATGTCTATAAGCATTTCTTCTTTAGTGAATAAGTAATCACACACACTTAGAATATGGTTCCTATTGTGGCCTAGCATTTAAATAACAATTATATGATACTTTAACTGAAGGTTCCCATCTGGCTACGGTGCTTAGTTGAAAACCCCGGGATTCTTTCTCCGGCCTGTTTCCTCAAGCATTCATTCTTCACAACGATGTCAACATGTTCTTTATTCTGAGCACCTTAAAAGTAATAATAGGTGATCACTTACTGGCTCGTCTCGCGTGTGAACACATCAGAGCACCCAGCCAGCCCTCACGCTGTCACTCGTCCACAGTCACTCTCATCCCTTCTCACTTCCTCTGCGATTTTATGATAGAACCACATAACTAACACATGAGCAAAAAATACAAAAACATACAACAGCAGGGATTCGCTGGTCGTCACCGACCCAACTACTAATCCGCCCCTTATTAGCTTATCTATAGGGGAGCAGACGGGACCCAGAGTTCTCTAATAGGTATGGTCGTATGTGAAAGATGGGGACGTTAAGTGATTCTATGAAAGAGCCAAAGTTCTAGACACCAATAAGCAAAATATATAACCTTATGTCTGAGTGTGAGTGAGTAGTAAGAGTAGGGAAAAGCTTCTACAACGATCTTCATGTCAGGCCAATGTGTATGACATGGCCATGTCTTTGATGGTTACTCGACTCACTTCGATGGCAGGGGCGGCAACTATCTAATACTCAGAGGGTTTTATCGTTTTTGTAGATCCAGTGATATTTTAACATCTTCTGTTAAACTCCTGGGTTACGAAAGTAGAGCCTTTTACACCTTGAGCTACACATTGAGTCGCGTGAGTGATGGCCACTCGGCTTTCAAGCTGTTTAAAGCTCATTCTATCGAAGAAGCGCCATCAAACTCTCCCTTTAAACCTTTAAATAAATAAATCTCAACAACCATTCCTTTAATTGACACACCGCGAGGAGTTGATGCTTCCAATCATTACATTCCACCAGTTTCAAGGAGATACCTCAAGAGCCTGTTCATCCATCGACTGAGGATTACCTATTCAGCCATTGCCAAATCCACTAATGAGTCCTATACTATAATCGTTATATACTTGCTGATATAAGAAAATCCTGCTCATTCGTATCCCATCGCGCGACTCCACTGGGCATTGAGGTAGTCCAAATGATGCATAGCTGCCACTTGACAATATACTGACATCGAATCACGTATAAACCCCTTACGGAAAGCAGCATACATGCTCGGTCGTATTTAATTTCTCATCAAGGTAGAGGACTTCCTGCAGTGTTAAATCTATGTCAACGACACAAAAAATGTCCTGTTGAAAGTTGAAATGTTACTACCTAGTTCATGATTTCTATGTTAGTCCACCACCCGCGATTTCTCTAGTACAAAGGCATCGAATCACATATATCTAGTAACCCATGGACTTTTATACTCTAGTCGTTTGTTGATTGCATAGGATTAGAGCTTCCAGTCATCAGAGTATATGTAACAGTTCACCTTGACAATAACTACCCTACATGTCGGAGAATAACCACGAGCATTACAACACAGACTGGCTTTAATATGACTAACACTCTATAAAACAATGACATATAGGCTGTGAGTATCTTTTTCAACTTAGATAAATAACTCTCGTGTTCCGTGGCAGACAGACAAACACCGCGACCTTATGTGAGAAGACAACGAGTGTGAGCCTCAACTCGGCATTTAGCATTTGATGGGTTTATAAGAAGAGATGTGCCCGAGCCGATTACATTTGCACAAGCGTTCATTCTTTGTTATACTGATAATGAAGTGGCCCTGAACCATTGTGCAAGGTCACTGCTCGCGATACAACAGAACTGAAACAGCCACACCTCACTCATAAGAGAGAAATTAACTCGCTAGAGGCAGACGTAGGGTTACGAAAGAAGTTCATGATATGGCTATAGTTTTGGTCGAGGTCTCGATTACAAGCCAAGACGAAGAGAGTCAGAGAATTGAATGCTTTGACGCCGTCTTATTTTCAGTATACCTTCATATTGTCGAGCGAGTTCTGAGCAGCGAGAAATGGATATGAAATACGCGCGACACAACACACTTCCCTCTCTGTAAGGAATACGAACAGCTGCATGAAAATAGCGACACGTTCGGGGTTGCCGATATAAGTCACAAGCACAGGGAAAGATCATCAATCTTCTGTTGCTGATGATATGCGAGTCGCCGACATGCGTCAGTGGCCGATAATCGAGATTTCGACGTCGACTTTGCAGATTGAGCCTCCCCGATCGATAAAGGAGGTGTTTGAGGAGTACCCTATGCTTCAAAGATCGCAAAATGCATTTGCCTGGCTACTAGTGCAACTGACTTTTTGCGATATCTCCGTGAAGAAGTTCACGATGCCAAAACTGGTGTTCACCTCAGGCCATGTTTTGATCTACAAACCCAATGCTTGTCCTGGGAAGAAATGTCTCGGATAGTGTCTTGGAACGAACTAAAATCTATCTCCACAAGGGCACTTTTGTTTTTAGCATTTCTTGTTCGACTCAGGTTACCAAGAGTGAAGGTGAACCCCGATCAAAGTTGGACAAATCTTGTTTCTACCTATGCTGAATGGCTCATTATTGGGTTATCACTTGGCCATCGTCATGAAGCAGCGGGTAACAGTGGGCTTTTGGCTGCATACTCGCGGCACCTAGGTAGACTGCTACCTAGGTCACAGTACTGTACGAACATGCTGAGATGCAAGCGGCAGTACAAATTGGGCAAGAAAAAGAGCAAGTCTTTGGCGGAGGAGCGGAACGGAACACCTTACTACGGTAGGTTGCTGTACGGAGCGTCAGAATAGTCCAGCGGACTGCAGATCACAGACGGGCAGCGCAGCAGAGGCGCCAATCTGACAAAGTCCCGTGACAATGACGGTCGAGCGAAGTGAAACATGAGGTTTCGCGGAAGCCTTAGCTAGGCACCCGAAGCTCTAAGTTTAGGTAGTCAGTTGGCTAGTTTAGTGAGGCCTCGAGGCTTATGCTGATCACGAGTGCGTTCATACAGTACATAGTAAGATTTGACTGTCAATAGCGTAGACAACATGTAAGACGGGACAGCCTCAGCGTGGCACCCTTGGCTGTCAGAGCCAGAGCTGGAAAAAAAGGGAATGGAGGGTCGCGAAGAAAGCTTCAATATTTTGACTTTCATATCTGAGATACAGTATCATCGATCGATCAACTCAAAATTGCATCTCTGTACGTGTATCCATCTTGGGCCGCAAACAGAATCACTCGGCACTCCACACAGCTCTGCTGTACGACTCACAAGATAACCTTAGACCTGGTTCGAATAAATGAAGAGATCACCAACCCTGCAATTGTGGGGGACGAGACCCCGCGTTTTCATGCCCCGTCGGGGGGATGACGGAGCGGTGCAGGTAAATATCTAGGAACGAATAGGAAGCCAGCGATAAGAAAGACAAGCCAAATGGCACAAGAGCACGAGGGATTCAGTTGTGGAGGGGGGAACTAAAGTTTCGGCCCATGACCTAAACGAGGACTCCGTTCTTGCGTGAGTGACGGCTTGATCAGATCGTCTGCTTCTGGTTCGCGTGACTAGGGCGAGATAGGGAATCTAGGATGGTGATTATCAGTGATGTCACTTCAGTCAAGGACGGACAAGACGAAGACCAAGGCAAAGAGCAATTATCGTGAGATATTATACAGTTAGTAGTAGACTGTCCGGGGAGAAGGAGAGCGATCAGCAGGGCAGAAAACAAGAGTTCGGTGCTCTCCCCTCCAGGGCAAGATGGAATGCCCAGCTAGCTGGTGATGAATCAAGAATCTACGATTGACTCGAGAGAAACGGTTGGGCTAGGTTTGTCTCAGTGCGTCACCAGTTCATTCTCACCCTACCACCCTCCTGGAGACTTGCGACGACCCCATTGGAATCCTATCGCGGGGAGAATACTGGCTAGATTCAAAAGGGGAGAGCTGACCCCTCGAAAAGCAGAGACATGGCGTCACCAATAAAGTGAACCCAATGTCTCGCTCAGATGCCTGTCATTCGTCCTCACAAGACCCTGCAGACGATGACAGTTGAGGCCCCCTGACTGTGATAGTGGGCGGAGTAGCACCAGGCAGTGAGAGGATACGGTACAGGACTGCACACGTGCCCACGACAATGCAACAAAGGACATCTTGATGAATGCCTGGTTCCGGCAGGTATTGTATTGGCTTGGGCTTGGCTTTCCCACGATAGTGCACCCGCCGGACGCGGGCGGATATCGCGTGGGAAAAAGGTAGATAAGGGTTTTTGCTCCGAGGGTCCGGGTCTGTTTTTCGGACGAGCCCCGGAGTAGCCGCTGAGCAACCTCCGGTTCGGTCCTCTACTCTCCACTGACTCATGGGGTCGGACACGTTGAGTCGTGGCCCCCAAGTGCCATCATAAATGGGGACGAGAACTAAGGTGAAGGTTAATGAGCATTGCCTTGCGGATTCCGTGCGCTCTACCGGAGATAAATTGCTTATCGTGAGTAGCTGGTGGCTGGAGGTGGATACGAACCACAAGTGCCTTATCGGTCTGGGCACGCGATAAAACTCTCAGACTGCGACCCCCCAACTTGATCTAAAAGTACCTACTGCGTTAGGTAGGCAGTTAGATCGAAATACCGAGGCAGTCTTCGTATCTTATCCTAATTATATGCTAGATAGAAATCATATCATAGTACATAGCACGCACACTACACGCGCGAAATCGCTGGTTTCTGTGTGGAACAGCCCTCGACAACTGCTGTTGCGCCAGCTGGCTACCTACTCTACAAAAGCTCTTCTCAGTCCACCATAACAGGACACCGCATAATCCAGCTCATCATTGCTTCCTTTTGAGACCCTTGCATGCGTGCGAGCCTGACCAGCTCACTCTCACTCATCATCTCCTCCGTATGGCCGACCAAAGCGCAAGTGAGGCTTCCAAGACGGTCACTGTTTGCTAAACGGGCTGTGCTCCCTGTTGGCGCTTCAAGCGGACCTGGACCCCGAAAGACAGGCTTCCTTGTGACTCGCCAGTTTGATCACTTTTTGTGGTTTTGGTTGTCGAACTCCAATCTCAGACAATTCTTGGCACGCTGCCCTTGCCCAAGATCCCAATCTCAACACACCCCTGTTGTCACGAGGTTGTGTATGCGCAGCGGTTAATACCTACTAGGTAGGTACATATTTGTGGTTACTGCTCATCCATTTAGGCAGTTGATTGCGTTTGTCAGACTGTCGCACTGGAGATATTTCGCCTGTTGCTTTTTTATCAAGCGACGAACCCGCTCGATCAAGGGTTCAACTCTCAAGCGGGTTTTCCAAGACGATATGACAACACGCAAGCTTCTCCGCGGCCGACGATCATCAACCTTGTCTAATCCGATTTGTCAATCCCTGTAACATCTGGCTCCCGTTGTTCCAAAACACGAGCATAACACAACAGAAGGACCCTTTCAACGCTGCAAGGCACGACCCGTCATCCGCGGTAGCGTAATTCAAACGGCTTTGTCTTTTCAACAGAATTGGGTTCGAGGTCTTTGATAGGAGCCACTTGGCCATCAGCGACCTGATTCGCTCGTTCGCAAAGCTCTAGGGCTCTGCCGAACCTACAAGCGTCACCCTTGATCGACGGACCAATCCCAGCCTTGGTGTTTACGTTACTGAAATTGGGACTCTGACTGCTCTGGGGACAAGACGGACACGCGGTCATCCCCGGACTGGTCTATCTTTGCTTCGCTTTGTAGTATCAGGACTCCGGTTTGCGGTGCGGATCTCATATCCAACATTGGCTGGGTCTGGAATCTGAGTCTAGGCTGGCTACATGAGAGAAAGAGTTGTGCTAGGGAGAAGAAGAGTTGAGAGTAGGGAAAACAAACAAGGGGACACGTCAATTCCCAAGGTGAAACCTATCCCAAATTCAAAGACCAGCCAAAAAAAAGAAGCCCGTCCAATCTGAGAACTTGAAGCAGCATTGAGTGCCGCGCCCAGGGGCCCACTGGCATTACAGCGCAGCCCTGCCCTGAGGACCCTCTGCAAAGAACCCCTACAGAACGTCCAAGGACCCACTCCGCTCCGCTGTCGCCAGTGAGTGCCAGCACACCACCCGCCCGAGGCAGGACCAAAGATACCGACAGACCCGACCCCAAGGCTTGCCCTTGCCTCTGCCCTGTCGCACTTTCCCTGTCTTGGATGGTCGTGACTCGGGGGGTGGCCACTATGATGACTCCACGCTCCCTCTTGCTGGCTCAGCATGAGAGCCACAGCCAGCGCCCTCCTTCCCGCTCCTCCCCTTGTACCATTGGGCGTGGTAATCATAATACTTTATCTATTCCGACTCCCTCTTTATCTCCCGACCTCACTCCCACCTCTGCTCGTTTATCCTCCCCATCTGTCTCTACTTCTATTCCTTTACATACTTCATCGTCTCCCTACCATCTATCATCTTTTCCTCCCTCGACTAACAGTATATATCACCATCCGTATACATCGCCTTCAGCCTCTTCCACTAAGTTGGCTACTTCAACAACTACGGCTACCAAGTCGACTGCAGTCTCCCTTCCGCGCTGGTCGCCCAAGTATGACGATAGGAACACGCACCACACTACAGTCACCATATCTCCAGTGCAGCCAACCTCCGATGCAACAATGGGTAAACGCAAGGACTGGCGGGAGACATCTAGTCTTTCCCCTTCGAGCCCACCAAAGACAACTACTAGTTTAACCATGAGGCCCACGACACCTACGAGCCCTGTCAAGATCCCTACTACCAACAACAACCACCATCGGTCCGCCGCCTATCCTCAGAAGCGTCATTCGTCGCAGAGGAAACGAAGCAATGATTCGCAATCTTCGGATAAACTATCGCCGTCCTTGGCTGCGCTCCTGGCCGTAACAGATATCCCACGACACAAGCAGCTTCAACGACGTCGCCGCCGCTCCGAGAAGACCCTGACTGTGGCAGAGGTTATCGACTGTCAACACAGCTCGGAGAAGGAATTGAGCTGGACATTTAGCAATCCTTTGGATATGCTTCTCTCTCCTCCGCAAGAGATCCCCGACGATGACGACAGTGTGAGCGATTGCAACATTGGCTCAAGCATGTCGACAAGGACCTACTCCATCGATTCTATTCCTTCCCTGGGCGAGTCATTCACGAGTGAATGCCTTTCATCTCTTGGAAGTCCAAGGACCCCTAGCCCGTGCTCCCGCAGAACGAAATCTACTCCCATGCGAAAGTCCCTGGAACCTGTTATTTCTCCTCCTGGCTCTGTGGACGAGCACCCATTAGCCGGAGAGGTGGACGTTGACGAGTTGGATTTCAACATTCTTAACGAGCCGGAGGAGATCCAGCCCAAATCTCAGTTTCTCCAGCCCTTCAAACCCTTGAGGGCTGTGTTCAAGTCGAACCTGACCGCCTCGCTGCGAGCCCTGCGATCAGCTGCCCGATCCTTCTCGGTTCTCAACCTTCCTTCTATTCCACCGGATGACTACTTGACGAGGTCAATTCTCACCATTGACCCTAATGTTCCCTACGCTGATGAGCGTCGCCCACCTGTCTCGGAGGAAATGCCTTCAGCGGCTATGCGTCGTTATCTGAACCCCACCACTAACTCGAGGATTGAGCCGCCGACAAAAACAGTCATTGCGGGAACGTTTGCTGCGTCAATTCAAATGCGAACTTACAAAATTCAGCGTTCCCGAACAGCTCCGGGTACTTCCCGAAACTCTTATCCATCAACTTCGCTCCAGTCCCAGCCGGCCCCTGCTCCTCAACAGCCACAGCCGCAGGTCCCCACACAGACCGCTCCTGGCATGCGACAGCGCGAAATGCGTGAAAACTCCGACTTCATCCGTATTGCTGTGATGGAGATGGCCATGCGCAAACGTGGAAAACTCGACGACCAGCGACCCGGCCGAGCCCGTTTCGCACTTCCCCCCCGACAAACATCGAACAAGCCCTACGAGATGAGTGCCAACGGAGTGCCTGTTCGATGGATTCCTATCACGGCCTAGGTCGATGCATTTCAAGGCATGCAAGACTGGGATCGTTAACACGTCATGTACCTGACGACGGTTTCGTTGCATTGTTGCAGCACCAATACAGACAGGACAGCCAACAGGATGCCTGTCGGCTGGTGACCCACCTCGTGGACGCACTGGACTGCCTGGGCAGCGATGATGCAAATTTTTTGCCCCCCATCCCAATGGAAGGATTTTGGAAGACATTCCACAAGCCAAGGTCCCACAACCCGCAGATGGGCCCGCAGAAGTGCAGCACGACATGACGAGAGCCCAGGAGCAAAGTGAATTGACTGGGTCCTGACTCGGTAACAAGACCGGGCTTAGGTCACTCAATTCGCAAGCAGATAGGGCACCGAACACGAAACCGACAAATTCATTGGACCTCGGCACTCATGTCATGCCTTGACATGAGAGCATTTGCCAATTGACACCACCACCCAATCACAATTCTCATTAAACATGAGAATAAATCATTTTAGAGCGGCTGGCATTTTCAGGAGTTTCCTATTACTACATATCATTTCTTTTATCTATTCCCCTTTCTACCACCGCGAGGTGGGGAAAAAGTACACAACCACCGGGTTTCAAGGCGCGGATTTAGTTCTGCGAACAAAATTTATTTGGTTCTGTTTTCTTTTTCACAGCCTGGCCCTTTCGGCCTTCAAACCCCGCTCAGGCGCTATCGGCTATACATACCACATGAGCGCTTTCGCTCGTCCGGAACTATGGAGAGCTATTGGGGGCGCAATTCTGGGGTAGGCTCAACAGAGGAGGAGTCAATTGTATTTGTTGAGAGGAGTTGGCATTCAGGACCGACAGGAGCAGAGCATTTAGTCCGGCGAATTGGGAGGATTTTTTGTTTTACATACAGGTCTGGTACATATCAGATTTACAACCGCCCTTTGAGACGGCGAGCAGCATGGGCGCAGACGGCATGAAGGCATTGAGCGGTCTATTTGGATATCCATTTGTTAACATATACTTTTATCTATGAACACATTTCCATTATCATACTCTCTTTTTTGCATGCTGATTAATTACTTGCTGTCCGACTGTGCTCTTTCTGAGGGTCGCCAAAAGCGGCACAGTTAAGCTTGGCCTGGGCAATGCACGCATGCCCGACCACCTCATCAAACTTGTCACCGACTGTTGTTCAGAAACAACTGGAGATGGTGACAATTTCGGCTAATAATACCTAGTCTAAGCAAGCTTTCACTCTATCCGCCATGGATGGACCTTCTCCTTGTGTTCTTGGTCCGGGCAAAACTGGAGCACCATGCCATTAACAGCGGCGGGAATGCTCAAATGCGGGCGGACAAGAGAACTTCTAGAAGACCCTTTTTCTTCTGGTGGGGGCAAAATGCGAGATTGAGTCAGACGCTAAGTGCGCCTAAGTCAGGGGCTAGGTTAGAAACGCATCAATTACCGATGTTTCGACTACGGGAAAAATCGACATTTCCCCGCGGGTTGATAAGGGAAATAACGCAATCAAAGATTTCCGTCAGGGTTCTTCTACATATTGGACTTTTGTGTGCTGTGGCCTGGTGGCGCATTCGAGGCCGTATGATGGCGGAGACAAACCTCCTATTCTCCTCTTGAGCTCGACGTTCTAGACCGCTCGTCACGATACATATCTCGTGACCGCAGACCATATAAAGTGCATTTGGCGAAGCGGTGTATACCATGTTGGCGATTTGTGGGGGAATTTTGCGCTTCCTATTGCAACGCATATATACCTAGCTAGGTAGCTAGCTGAGCAACATAGGGCAAGATACATGAAGCCCTCCAAGGTGGACCACACAACAAGTAACTGCCGCTGAGTTCGATGCCACGTGGAATCTATAATCTATGGCGCTTTTGAAGCCTCGGTAGGATGCTCATTAACTTATCTATACCCCAGGTAGGAACTTGTGCTTCGCAGGATCCTTGGCATATCAGGCAAGGGTATGAACTAGCCGTTACAAGAAGGAGACAAGACTTTGTAACACAGGCGCAAAAGTTCCTACAGCAATCTCACATAAGTGCTTTTTGACTGTTGAGATATCTCGGCTGTGTTTCTGTATTCTTATATTTTGATAACAAGGAGGATCATGTGAAAGTTGCGCATAATTCCGTGCTAAATATCAAATATCCTAAAAGTGCCCGTTATAGCATGAACCTCGTCCTTTCGTCTGATATCTCAAGTTTATACGCTCTTTATAGATTCCGATGTTATTTAGATAATCTCGTAGATTTTAGTTGAGACCTTTGCCTTAAGCAAACTGAATTATAGGAAATGTATATAGATACTATCTTTACTGTTTAGATATATGGCAAGTAATGATTGGCGATATAAGCCTTATTGTGTTGAAGAAAACAACTGTGTTATTCCTACTGGGCTGCCGTGATCTTGACTTATAGGGTATATTACATTGAAAAAGTGAAGTAATAGTAAGCCATAACTCCGCTTCAGCCATAGACTATAACTATGTAAACAAGACTTAGACTTTATCATGTGTATGTTTATTGATACAGATGCTATATAAGAACCTAGTTTAAGTATAATTTCTCTGTTGAACGTATACTAAGGAAGTAAGATGTTATTTGTTTATTTTCTGTCTTAATTGTACACTTACTATGACAAGGTTCGTGTTTGTCTTTGTTTCTTGCTCGTTCTCTACTCTGATAATAAGGTAATCTAATCTGTTTATATAGTTCCTAGGGTCTGAGTATTTCAAGACAAAACTAATTATATCCTCGTTTCAGAAACGGTAAAAGTAAGAGTCCCTTATACTTGGCTTCTTCGTTGTTGTGCGTAATGTCGTACGCATGTAATAAATCGACCTTGCCGTAGGGTCTAAGTATAATCTGTATCGCAAGTTCCTTGAACTCATGTATCTTTCCTGGTCTTATTCTTTCTCAGCTAGGAAATATTTCATTCTACATTTTACTACAAGCTACTTGCCAATAAGACAAATACCCAGGCCTGAAACCTCGGCAGGGAGCCAAACGCGTTGATCCCAGTCCCTCAGATATAGCTCTATACATAGCAAGCAGTCTTCAATATATGCAATAATTAGAATAAACCACGAGAAAGTCGCTACGGCTTACTATAGGATCCTCGGATATACACACCTGTTATAAACTAGAGACATAATAACGAACTAAGACTTAGTACTGACTTGATTGTTTTATAAGTCTTCTCTTGATTTGATCAGGCATAACATGGGTAAGCATATCAGAATGTCCTGATTGCTTATTAGTTATATAGTTACCTTGCCTCTTATCCAACATAGACATCGCATGAGCTAGCTGCCGTTGTTCACCTGATTAGCTATCAACACGCGTTGCAGACATGCTTATGTTGATTTCTAACTTGAAAAACCGCAAATCAGTAGCAAACAGCACAGCAGATCACCCCAGTCTAGTAAAGATAGAGTCCGGGATTGGAAGAAGGACTGAGGGAACTAAACATATGCTCGTAGAGTTACAGGGTCAAGCAAAAACAACATAAACACTTTCATACAACTGGTGTGATCATAAATATCAGCCGTGGTGTCTTTACTGTGTTCTCAACCCGTGCGTGACGCAATATATAATGTTCACTCAAGGCTTGTCTCTGGCGAAGCCTATCAATTAGTTATGCAAATTCAGCTTGCTCACTAACAATTGCTCAGCCCTTAGCTTGATGTTAGACGGAAAACTTCTGAAGTACCTAGATGGAAGTAGTGCAGTTGAGAATCAGGTTTGGGCCGAGATATTCGTTGGTCATGACGGTCGAGGGATGGAACTCGGCGACCTTCACACCCTAGAGGATGATGATGGCTTCGAACGACAATGACTCAAACTTGAGACTTGAACCTTTATGATGTGTTTCTTAAAGTCAAGGTGAAATCGATCAATTGCTTGTCCTTACTTCCTGGCTTATGTCATCTCAGTTTGTACAGTTGGTAACCTTGCGAGGATGCCCACTGATAGCCCGCAATAAACTATACAACTCTTGAAGATTAAGTAGTAGACTACATCGAGACAAAGCAAAAAGACAAAGCTTACACAATACTTCAAAACATATAAGATGGTTATTTTATCACATCTTGCCTAAAATACTCAGCCTTATATGATACGTGTTGTCAGAGTTCTACAACACCAGAGACCCATGTCGCGACATCACTCAACCCCAGCCTACAACATCTCATGTGACAACCGTGTAGTCTAATATACTTAAGAAACGCCAAATCAACTTCTCATTATTATGATTATTATGAATAAGCCAGCCATCCATGCCAGTTCGTCATACGCTCTGCTCTCGTCATGGAGAGATATGCGCTATCCTCTAATCTATCCTGAAGCTCCTTGAACTTTGGGGTCGGCGCTCTTCTCTCGAATAAAATATCCAGCTCGAGATACGTCAGCTTCCTTGTTTCAGGCAGCCTGATATAACACCAGATCAGGCAGAGGAAGCTCGTCCCTGCGTAGAGAAAGCATGACTTGCCGCGAATATCCCAAGCCGACGGATTGAGCATGTTGGGCATGAGAATGTTGTTGAACACGAGGCAAAGGTTGTAAGTCACTCGTGCGAGAGCAACGGTCTTGACTCGTAACCGGGTAGATGGGATCTCGGCGACGAGAATGTAACAGACAGGGCCGATGGTCATATCGTAAAAGAAGGTCATGGCGAGGATCAAGCCCGCCAAAGTCCAATTGGTACCAGTGCGGTTGGACAGGACAACTGAGACGATGCCACCAGCAAGCAAGAGGACAATAGGCGTTATCAATCCCCAGAGATAGAGCTTTCGACGGCCGACAAAGGGAAGAAGAGCCCAGGAGATGATACCGCCCGCGATGCCGACTCCATAGCTGGCTGTAGAAAGGTTGAATGAGATCGACGCGCTGAAGCCGGCCTGTTCGAAGAAATACGGCGCCCACGAAGTAAGTGACCAGCCCGATAATGCTTGGCAAATCCAGGCCATACACGCAATCTCTGTTCTTCTCCTGTTGACGCCCTTGAACAAGTCCCGGTAGCTGGCACCGCCGTAGTTGGAATCCTTCTCCATTTTGTTGGTGTGCTTCATTAGTGAGATGGTGTCCTCGATATCAGTAGTATTTTTATTGCAAAGACGGGTGAGAGCATGTCGGGCATCATCTGTTCGTTCATGGCGAATGAGCCACCCTGGTTGACATGTTAGTTCGACGGAGCTGACGAGTAGATGTTATGTAGCGAGATCTTACATGGACTGTCAGGGGCAAACCAGACGCCGAACAACAGTGGTATTGCCCATGCCCATTGCAGTGCGAATGGAAGTCTATAAGATAATGAAGAAGTTTCGTGTACCAAGGTGCGAAGAATTCCTGTGCCTATCACCTGTCCCACGAGCCAACACATGTTGATGCTGCTCAGCACAAAGGGACGCAGGGCATTTGGCACAACTTCGGCAGAGTATGTAGCTGCTAGAATCTCTATGACACCCCATGATAATCCTAAAAAGCAATGGTTAGCTTATATTGCACGCATCTGGATACATGATAACAGACCAGATAAAGCTTGGGAGACCAACAAAACGGAAATGCTGTCGGCAAAGAATGCTGGGAATACCGCAATGCACATCCAGAACAAGCTGAGGAGCATCATCTTTCGATATCCGATGAGATCGGTAAACCATCCATGTGCCAGGAGACCTATAATCTCACATACAATGGCCGCGTTTTGCAGGCCCATCTGCCATGACGGTGAGATCTCATAGACTTGTTCCCCTCTAGTCGTGTCTAGACTGGGCTGGCCGTATTTCCGTCTGAATGCTGGAAAAGCAAAGAGGCCTGTGATTAAAGACTTGTCGTATGCTCTATTTATCTTTAGTTGCTGTGGTTCTGCATTACATCTCACGGCTGCTTACTCCATGACAACTGTTAAGAAGAGCAACAGCGACCACCCAACCGCCTTGGGATACTGGCGACAGCAGGAAAAGAAGGTGGCTTCTTTCTCATCTGCAAAACCGCGATAGACTCGCCTCGATGTTGAATCAGAGGCATGAGAGTCCGGTAGCCAGAGGTTGGAATGGGTGAGGCCGTTGGGGACGTCTTCCAGGTCGGGGGAGCCGCCCCTTGGGGAGCCAGTCGCAAACTCAGGTAATTCTGGCAGGGGAATGGCGCGTGCATCTGTGGGGATAGCTTCGTTGGTAGGGCCCATCTTTGTCGGTGGTGTTGAATTCCACCAGCGTAGTCTCATGTCGATTACGCGGTTTCTGATGGCGGGACGCGAACAAGACCATGGTTATTCTGAGGGGCGAAGAAGGATCCTCGGGTGGTTTTTCTCAGTTGAAAAAAGTCTGCGTAGGGATCCGATAGAGGCTTAGGGGATGCCAAGGTTCACCATGATTCTGACTCGGTTGAAAGCGAGAGAAGTTGTTCAGAGGAGGAAGCATTTTGGTTTTCACAAGACAGAGCGAGAATCGACGAGCTTTGACGCTGTGGGGCGTCATAGTTAGAGGACAATTGGTCAATGGAGATGAAGCTAGAGGCATACAAGATAAAACCTGGTGACAAACACGTCACTTTTGCGCATTTTCGGCCCGCGGGTGAGACCACGGGGATAGAGACGAATTTGCCCATGGGGGTTCGGTTAAGCGGGACAACCGTTGGAGTCTTTTATTTTTTATTTATTGTATCCGTAGTAGTTTTAGGAGCTCAACAGGGACATGATTCGCCAATAGGCGCTGAAGACGACATGCCAAAGCCTTAGTATCTAGGTAGGTAGTGTTGTGAACCAAGTCTCATCAGTCACTCTGCAACTCATCTCTCACACACAACCTCAATCATATCATCTACTACAAACAATCCCCAACTATGTACCGCCTCGTGACCCGACCATCCTCTCAACTAATAAGCTCAAATGTGGAACAGTGAGAATTTCAACCCACCAAAACTCTGCACAAAATCTGGAGTCGGACCGATCCCCTTAACCTCGGCATCGAGTTGGCGTGACAGTGACAGACAGACTTGACGTTGATTTTCTTTGGGCAACGTTACTTTTATAGTTGGAAAGTTTCGCAGGGTCTCTGACTTGACTGGCTTGAGTCAACCGAGTTTGGCTTTGCTGTTAAGCTTAATACCCACGTTTTTTTTTACATACCTTACCTTACCTACCTAGTCATGGATGTTCGTTGTATATCTCCACTACATTGTCGATCTCGACAAAGAAGCAGATAGTTAGACAACGGTATAAGTCTGATACCAGAGAAAGAATGATAAAGCCTAGCGCCACTTTTCAACAATGCGATGAATTCTTATAATTGTTCAACATAGGTAAACAAGAAGCAAACACATTCCAGGCCAAAAGAGGGCTGGATGCCTCAGGCTTCAGTCACGTGCCGTCCGCAAAATTCAATGCCCATCAAACTCAACACTAACCTTGACGAATCACGACCCTCTCTTTGTTAACCATGCCCTTCCTCGAATAACATCAGACGAGACGAGACAAGACAGACCCGAGCACTCATGCAAAGGGCCCGCACAAGGCTCGCCGCGTGGCCGGCCTTGGTCAACAAGGCTGGGCCTTTTCGCTATCCTCCCAGACGATGCTTTTCGTCGCCGATATCGCAAGATCCCAGTCTCCAGGCAGTAGCTGAAGCAGAAGCAGCAGCAGCAGCAGCAGACGCAGATATAGCAGACGCAGCAGCGGCGGAAGCAAAGGCAAAAAAAGAAGCAGCACCGGATTCTAGCCTATCAAATGAGCGTAGGGAACGAAATGCGTATCTGAGCTCTTCGTTCAAGCTGCAACTACCATTCTCCGAAGAACTATATTCCCACTCTATCGATGAACGAGTGATGATAAGAACCCGAGCTATGGAGAAGCTTCGCTTGTGCCTGGGCTTCGCCCGTGATATTTTCAAACGGGGATTTTGGGCACCTAAAATGAAATATATCCATTCAAGATCGAATATGAAGGACGTCAGGTTCATCGCTCTTGATCTCGACCAAGTAACCCGGGAGCCGTGGCCCTCGCATCGCGCGATCGCGTTTCAAGCAGGGCTGTCTGTTCTCGACACCCGGGATCTCTATATGCTGGCCCATAGCCCGGTAGCTCCAACGAATGCATCAGAGATTATCAAGAGCTACCAGTACCAGGTGGGCCCTCAACGCACTGAATTTCGTCACTCGCATGACAGATTCTTATTTGGCAAGTCGGAAAAGATATCTATATCAGATCTCCAAGCCAAGTTTGACGAGCTACGAAAAGGACGGGACGTTGTACTTGCCGTCTATGGCGCCGCAAAGGATCTTCTTCATCTGGGACATGTCGGCATCAAGCTACAAAACCTATTCATCATCGATCTGATGTTAGCCTCATTTATCCCGCTCCGACTAAACAGAGCCTTAAGCCTCTCCCATGTGATGGAAATTCTTCAGATCCCCCATGCAAACTTGCACCACGCTGGCAACGATGCACATTACGTCCTTCGCACAATGCTCATGCTGGCAGCCGTAGATGTGCTGCGGTATGAGAACTATCCAGAATTCCCAAAATGGCTCCATAGAGCTCAAGAAATCGCCAGAAGCCCCATCTCTAATCCCTATGGCCACCCGATCGAGCCACCCCCCGTATTTGGATTGCCTTCACGCGACAAATCAAAACATCTCACCTTTGACAAGAGAGACCAAGTCAGCAGCCAAGACAAGGGCCAGAATAGAAGGCAAAGACGACAGAGCCTCCAAGGAAAGACAAGCCCTCGCAGCAGTTGAGAATACTCAGCGATATACCCAAGCTCATAACCCTATTATGATGGATGCTGATATTACGCGGGCGGGACGAGGCCTGGAATATCAGGATCTGACCATGGTTGGCTCAGGTCGGCACAATGCCACTCACTCAGTTGCCGACTGTGCGCACCAAGATACTCATCAAACTCTGTGGTGAGATGGAGATTCATGTCAAGGCCTAGGCCAGATATGCAGTGTGAGACGAAGAATGAAATTGGTAGGGGGTAGATGTTGACCAAAATGAGGACTCCCAGCCAACGACCGGTATTCCTTGTTAATGTCACTGATCGAAATTTAGTTGTTTCCGGCTTACGTGTACGATAATCGAACGGTTGCTGCTCATTCAAGAGTAGTTTCTGGGGGAGTGATATGATGCATAAGCCACCAGCTGGATGGCTATCTCCTATGTTGATCTCTACCTAGCCTGTGCTTTCGTGAAGACAGCCGTAGATCTCGACTGCAAATCACATGCTGGCGCCGTTACTCTGCAAGCGTGGACGGGGGTTGCACCCATTGTCGGGAACGGGCGCAGTCTTGTCGTCCTTGTTCGATGCTATCTGGGGTATTATGGCACCACCAGGATGGACCAGCAGGTTTGCCACTCGACAGCTGGACAAGCTGACAGGGCAGGACTGTCGTATTTGCCTAATGATTACTGCTGCTGCTACCTCATGTTGGCTTCTGTTGCTCTTCGGTAGACCCCGCCTCAATTATGATCAGATGGCCATCGCCCAAAGCGGTAACATGAGGCCAGCACGAGAGACGTCGACAGTTGTCGAGGCATGTTTCCCGGCTGAAGCCGAAATCTACAGATCTAGGCGTAGTAGTAGCACTATACTAACTTTGGCCATGAAAAAGCTATCTATTATATTAATTAATCGTTGTTAATATCTTTACTGTCACTGGCTCCACTAGTCCAAAGTGCGTGCATCAACTAACTAACTACACACAAACCTCTCAGAGACAAATGAATCAAGATATCAAAAGTGACAATATTCTACAAGCGAAATAACCGAAAACATTAAAGATTTTCTCGTCTCGACATTCTTCCCCAATCTCTCCATACGGGGAAAGCCCTTGTCCCCCGGAATCGCCCGAATAGGTCAGACTGTTCAGGGGCCCAGCGCTCGCAATCACACCACCATCGACCGACTATCAATTGGCGACTGAGAATCCTACGGCTCATGATCAACGACCCAAGAAGACATGATGTGCAGAGAGGGAAAGAAGAAAATTAGTATAAGAGACTCTGGGGAACTCGTAGAAATGGAGTGATGTTTTGAAAATCATCAATACAGTCAGTCTCACTATCAATTGCATCTCTCAAGTGCTCTGCCTCACTTACACCAACACTTACACACTTATACCACAACACACGACACTCACAATGGCTGCCATCATCAAGCCCGCTGCTACTCCCAAGTAAGTCTCATCAGCTTTATCTAGTATCTATCACTAACCTAACAATTAAAAGGGCTGTCCCTATTCTCATGGCCGTCGGAAGCTTCACCCTCATCGCCACCTACGTCCGCTCCCAACTCTCCATCACATCCGCAAAGTTCGACCGGTCCTTTTCAAAGTACAACACACCAGAAAGCGAGGCCAACCGCGCTCGAACATTCGACGGAGCCATCGAGAACCCCAGGACAAGTCTCTTCAACATCCTCGGCCGACGACAGTAGATACTGTACATACACTACGGGAGCGAGCGAGACCTGCTTTTTTCTTGCATAGATATACATACAACCTTCTTCACGTGGAGCGTTCTTTATTACGTCCGACAACATCGCTGGTCGCTAGAAGACTCAGTGACGGATACAACATTGGGGGGCTGGATACACCTGGAGGAGCATCGATACCATGGAACTCATATAATTTGAGCATTGAATAGACCGTTTAAACTTGACATTTGCCATCCTCGCATTGTGATGAAATCGTAGTGATGTATCAATTCTCTTGTATTACATATAAAACTTCTAGCATTCCTTTGCCGAGACTGCCGCCCTTTCTTCAAAACTGCTCTCAGCCCACTCCTATTCCAATATCCTAACCAATGCTACTGTACTGTTGACATGTACGACTGGAATCCAATTGATCTCGCTATGTTCTGGTACTTTTTTTGCACCCTGGTTCTGCAACGAGGGACATCAATATATGCAAAAGAATGAACAAAAAACCCTGTCCAATCCAACCTATGCGCCGATTTTTCCATGTCTCTATAAACTACACGTACTCTTGTACTCCCATACGGCCACTGCGAAGTGGCTCGACTTGGCCTTTCCTTCTTTTACCCTGTTTTCATCCTGCTGGCTGACCAACCCAGTCGTGGCCCATTGTGGCTCGACGAGCGCCTAGATCTCGTCTTAGGCCGAGGCGACGTCTCTTCCACAGTTTCCGAATCGTCTTCTTGCTGTGACTGGCTGCTCTCTCTGTTGTTGCTTATGCGTGACCTGAACGCGCTAAGCTTGTCTTTAAGATTGCTCGCGCCGCTCTTCCTACGAACGCTCGAGCTGCTTTCGGTGTCGTGATTACTCATGCTCGACGCTGGTCGCTCCATGCCTGTTGGGATTCTCATAAACCCTGGTCTCGGCTGTTGTGCGACGGGCACTGGAATGTTGCTGTGCGTGCTGGGTGTGGTGCTATTGTATGAATTGCTACGCGTCAGGCGGCTAACGTTGCTGCGCTGACTATGCATACTGTTGTTCATGCCGCTGTGCACGCTGCTTTGCGGGCTTGCCGTTCCTGGCCGCAAAAGCTCATTTCCTTGATGTCGGTTGCTGCGGTTGTCTTCGATGGGTGTTGGCGGTGTCATCATCAGGAAAGCTGGCACATGAGGTGGATGAGTGCCATGAGCGCCATGAGCTCCGGGGGTTGTGCCACCATTGCGATGCGATCTTCGACTCTTAATACTCGAGCTGCGACTGCGGCGCCGCATTGCGGATGATGGTCGTACGCTGCTGTGTGTGCTTCCAGCTCGAATGCTTCTAGGCGGGGACCGGGAGAAGTCGACAGGCGATGTACCATACACGCTGCTAGAATCATCACTGTCGTTAACACTACCAGGGTAGTGCTGAGATCCACCTGAAGACGACGGTGCAATCAGAACTGAGCTGTTAGCCAGAACCCGTAGCTTGTCTCGTTGTTCGGCATTGGGACGGTGTCTCGAGAACTTGTTGCCAATGAGAGCACCCGTGTGTGAGATCAAGGCCTTCATCACCGCTTTCTTGAGAGCCAGCGCCAGATCCAGGTTGGACCATGTCTTGTTCTCCCACTCAATAGTCGGCATTCTGAAGACGAAATCGTGTACATCCTCGATATTGCGGTTATCCTTGCCTCGGTAGCTTAGGCATAGTACCACAGAAGGCATCTTGATGGATGCGAACGTCATGTAATGGCTGGCACGTGTCATCATCTTAGTGAGGTCGTCTGACGGCTGCTTCTCATTATGGCGTCTCTTTCCTAAGCCGAATCGAGATTTTTTGTCGCCTTCTCCTGAGTCGCGATCTTCCCTGGTAGAATGGCTAGTTGAGGCGCGCGTGATACCGACCTTTGGAGTGATATTAGATCGGAGGGATTCGTGCGACGCCTTTTTCAATATCGTCTTGGACGTGCCAGGCGCGCGGAAAAGGCGGAACGAGTGGCCTTCATTGCCCGTGTTGACACTCAAAGTCTTTCCTGGGGGTGCTTCAACCTTGGTATTCGATGTCAAGGTAGGGCGTAGTCGGAGCTCCAGTGAACCCGAGCCCCTCGAAAAAGATGACGAGGATGAATGCCTTGTGTATGAAGGAGTCGTGCCACCGCCTTCGTCATCATCATCCTCATCATCATCTTGACCAGGCGTGACCTGCTTGAGCATGAATGGTGAGTCGTTTTTGGTACCGGCCCCCTTGTCCCCATTCATACCAGGGAAGATGTACTCGAAAAGTCGCTTGCCCACTTCGTGCTCGAGCTGTACCTTGATGGGAAACAGATTGACTTCGAAGCGATCCATGACTGGAATGCCTGCAATGGCTTCCAACATGTACCAATATACCCTGATCATCTCCTTGTTCTCACCCTCCTGAGCATGTGGTTTTTCAGGATCAATGTACGGTGCTACCATCTCCGGGTATGTAGCATCAGGCAATAAGTTCAGACCCAAGACCTTACCAACACGAATGAGGTTGACATGAGAACCGTCAGAGTTATCCGTCCGATCATACTCGAGATCCTTGAGTTGCAGCTCTACAAGAGGATCATTTGAGTCTTGCATTAGGTGCCAAACAATGTCTCGAATAGTGATGTTCCACTTTAGTAGACCGGTGCTGTCGCTCGAGTTGACGTCAAACTTTCTTTGGGACGAGGTGATGGCTTTCATCATGAAGAACAACTCATCCTCACAAGCTGCTAGATCCTTTTCAAGGTGCAGGCGGTCTTCCCACCCTTTCTTGTCTAGGTACTTGGAATAAATCTGGAAATAATCCTTGATCTCTTCCATCTGCCTGATGCGTTGCTGTAGCTTTTGAACCATGGCAGGGGCGCCACTCAAGTCGCTAAAGTCGGAGGCAAGGATGATCTTTTCCAAACGTTCGCTTCGTGTCTTCTCCATGGGCTCGTTGTACATGAGAAGATCTAGCACAATCACGTACAAAGCGTAGTACTGCGACGAGTTGCAAAGAGCTCTCGCAGTGGGAAACTCGACCCAGAGATTGTCCATGCGGGACTCCATGTTGTCTTGCGAGGTGCCTTCGTTACCATCGGCATTTACCTCATCGTTGTACTTCAAACGCAGCGTATTGTACTTGTCGTATCGAACCATGGCCGAGGTCTTCTGCACGACACGTTTGAAGCCGAAAGGATCCGCCTGGAAGTCGAAGACAACCTCAATAGGAACCCAGGGCGGCCAAGAAGAGCCGCTCGGTGCGCCGTACTTACTTCCAACGTACATGGACACAAGACTTGTCTGGAACCACTTGCGATGTGTGACAAAGAACTGAACGCTGTCCATGTTGACCAGAAATCGGCGCTGAACAAGTCCACTGACGTTATCGGATATACGCTCTTTCTCCATGACTTCCATCACCTTCAGTTCCATCCCCTTGGCCGTAGCCAACACCACATTCTTCTTGTTCTTGTCACTCTGGAGTTGGATTTGCGGTGCAATGATGCGGATGTGGTAGTTGCTTTGAGCAGTATATTCTTCAGCGATTCCCGTCACCAAGTCTTCGATGGAACCTTCAACGGGACCGTCTGTGTTGGTACCCCAAGTGGCACTGGTGAATTTGCGACCCTCACCTAGGATGCGTTTGATGCGTTCTTCCATGTCTAGAGGAGATTCATCGTCTCTCGTACTCGAGGCGCGCGAGCCCCTTCTGCCGTCTTGCCTGCTATACGTTGATTTAGCCTTGCCCGGCTTACTGTTTGCCTTGGCCTTGTTCTGCTCCTCGACTATGTCTAGAATAAACTTGATGGCCGGTCGAGAAAGATAGTACGTGAATCCACGCCTCTGACTGTTCTGATGAAGGTAGCGGAGGACAATGTTTCGTAATGTGTTGTTCCACTTGAGTTGCAGATTGTGAATGACGAAGCGATTGCTGAACTCGCTCTCAAACTCGCTAGTTGACGGTATTTCCATGGTCTCATCCTGGAAAGGCACCGATGATTCGCCTGATCGTTTGCGCTCATCACTGCTGCCTCCGTGTGTACTTGACGGATATCTCAATTTGGCCTGGTTGAACATCGATTCCAAAAATTCCTTCTTCTCTTTCAGCACCTCCGTATGCTTCTGAAAAGCTCTTAACTCTTCAACCGCAGCACGGTCTTTTGAGTCGCATTTTATGACCTTCAGCTCTGCCTCACCCATTTCCCGATCATGAGCTTGCATTTGCACACCCAGTTGATCGAGGCGGTCTTTAATGAGTTGGCCCTGGATACGACGTGGATCATCATCGTGCCTCATAACACAAAAATGCGTAGGTTCATTTCCAAAGGGACTGGTTCGTGTTGGATCCCCAGCAATGACACCCCCAATATCTGTTTGTCGGAAATATGTTAGGCGAGGGGCGTATGCTAGGGGCAAGATCTTGGTATCGTGATGAGGTTCGGTAGGCGTTATCCAGTCAAGCTCAACGAAATCATCCATATCAATCCAGCTGAAGTCGTTATCGGGAATTGTGAATCGGGACAAATCGGGCTTGTCGTCTGCATCGCTCACCAGAGTGGCAATAGATCCCTTCTTAATAGCCTCTGTAGTTGTTCCTTTGAGGCTTGCCGACACTGCTCGGACGTCGGCACTAACGAGATCCAGTTGAGCAGCATGGATCTTAATACCCGACGTCTTGCTCGTACTATCCCCATGCTTGCCTTTGCCCAAGGTGTTGAACTCTTCTCGCCGTTGATGGAGATCTAGCGAGAAGCTGTCGAAGCGTACCTTCAAGCCAGTTGCAGAGACTGCGTCTTCTGAATGGTCTTCAACATCTTTGTGCTTGTAGATGTGGCTTAAGAAGAGCGGTGCGAGCAGGATGTTGTATTTGACAGTTGCAAGATGTCGACCGAACTTCTTGCTATTCTTCTCTCGACCAGGGAAAAGGCTACCTTGACGAATTGGCAACGACAGAGGTTGTCCAAACAATCCCCACCAATTGAAGAAATGGGTGAAGAACCTGGGCGTGAGGTGGATTGTATTGTAGCTTCGCGAGGGTTCAGGATTGTCAGACAACCAGTCGCGATCGACCGGCGCATGGATTGCAATGGAGAGGTGGATATGTCGGCTCCTGAAACCATGCATGGCATCATAGGGAAGGCCATTCTCGTCAGGTTTGGCATAGAGTGGGTTCTTGAGGACAATGTCATAATGCGGCCGGAACTCAAAACTTCGTTGTCCATCCTCGATAGCTCTCTCGAAGATGAGACCTGCCATGACCTTAACCTTACCTGATAACTTCATGACAACCTTCTTAAAGCTTGCCTCGGACTTATAGTTATCATCAGGTAGGTATCCTTCAGCATCGTAATGACGTCGGGCCTGCTCTCGAACCTCGTGACTGTAGTCAGGGATTGCAAGGTTGTACTCGCCACTTTCAACTGAGATGAATCGCTTGGGGTCATCATCAGCGTTGATGTTCCATCTGATATCATTTCGCCAGCACATGAGGAAACCGGCGCCATTGCCAGTCATTGCATATGGGTCGCGTGTGCCCTTGAGGGCCAAGTGTACGTCTCCATCGCCCTTCCACGACGCGTGGATTCTGGAATGGAAGTTGAGTCGAAGTTTGTCCCAGAAACCAACACGTTCGGAGGGGTCAAACTGGGGTTTGGTAAACGATTCAATGACCATCATCATATCTTGGACAGCGGGCTGATAGCAGGGACCCCAAGTAATTCGCGTAGGTAGAGCACTGTTGACATCCATATACACATCAGAGTAAGACTTGACAGGTCCTATCGTGCGTCTGACTTCGATCGCAAAGCTGCCTTCATTGGAGGTTTCTGGTAGCGTGCTTCTTGGGGGAACAACGTTGACTCGAACTCGACGAGTCGACTCAACACCACGGAACTCTTCGGCGACGACAAAATTGGTTTTGATGGACACAGCTTGTATCTTTGCCGATTGCCCATACTTCATGGGGGGAATATGCAGAAGCGGTAAGGGATAATCTCGTAATGTTACCTTGGCCTCGCCCATTGCGATACTCACATGCATAGGTACTAGCAAGCTGTACTGCATATCTTTCGGCTGTCCCTTTCCAATTTTGTGTAAAAAGTCTGGAAGATCCTTCATCGGGAAAGTAGGCTTGTCGATGGTGAAATGCAAGTCGCGGATAACAGTAGCCATCAGAGCCGGTCTCGGCGGCACCTCGAGCAGGTTCTCCGTTTCATCAAGGTCCTCGGGGACTTGGTTGACACCCCAAAACTGGCCACGGGACTCCTTCATGCTATTTTCAGAGAGTTGATAAGCACGGTCGATCCGTTTCTTCCAGCTCTGAGCATTAAACATGTCGAGGTGATTTCGGGCGTAGTGTTCGGTAACCTTGGAGACGCCATTGACACGTAGAGACTCAGTATCGGGATTATACCGGGGGACTCTTCCATGCTCAGAATTAGGTCGTTTATCTCTTCCATCAAACGCGTCTGCACTTTGGCTTCTGGTGCTTGGCCTATCCCCCATTTCGGGTCGCCCACGCGGGAAAGTCGACCGGGAGCGAAACTTGCTTGATCCCCTACGAATTTCTTCCTCACGTACTCTCTTGAGCTTGACCTTAAATGCGTTCTCGCGAGCAATCCGCTGTGTTTGCTCCACAAGGCCGGTACGATAAATCATGCCCAGTTTCCACTCGAAGCCACCATCTTCAAGCTCAAACAAGAAGTTACGGGTGCGAATCGAAACCTTGGGCACCGTCTTGGGTCCCTCTGGCTTCTTTTCGAGAATGTACTCATTAGTTCCAGTCCTGAAGCGGTGGTGTAGTTGTTGCACTGCTTTGATGACATTGATAAAATTGTCAGTGACGCGGCTGATGATGACCTCGTGTGGTACGGCGATACGGACGGCTTCTGTGACGATATCGACCATCTTTTCGTCCACAATAGCGCCATGGGATGTCTTTCTGCGAGACTCTCGGAAGTCAAGACGCCCTGATTTGATACTGAGCAATCGTGCCCAGACGTTGCGCATGCGTGGTGGTTCTGTGTAAAGCCGCACAAGTCGCGCTGCGATATAGGGAGTGGACCATCGCTGTCGGCCCAGCTCCAAGCTATACATGTGCAGCATCATAGCAGGGTCATGGGGCATGTCGGCCTTAAGCTGTATGAGCGCTGCTTTGAAGTCCAGAGTGACCATTTCGGGGGTAATAGTGGACAGCCCGCCATCAAGGCCTTGAGGAGTACCTGGGGGAGCGAGTCGGTTGGGGCTAGGGGCCATATCCATATAGCTTCCATGTTGCTTTGGTCGTGGGGCGTCACGTCCGGATCGCATGAACGCTTTGCGTAGTGTCATGACAGCAACCCCCACAGCGTAATGCCGGTAGAGCGAGTATTTGGCAAAAATTGAACGCACGCCCACTTGGATGTTGAACGTTGGACCACTCGCATCGCTTGCCGCACCAAGCGAGAGCTCGAGCCTGGGTACACGGATGAACGGTTCTGGCTCGAGAATATCGACGGCATCCATGATCTGCGCCTCGATTCCGCTAGCAAAAATGGTGAGCTTTCGACCATCGCCAATGTTTTGCGGTTTCTTCTTGGGTCGAGGTGAGGTAGAGGGAGTAGTCCAATCCGAATCGGATTGATTGATGGAACGACTATTGGCTCGCCTTCTCGATGTACGGCGTTGAAGTCCATCAAGTCGATGGGCGCGATATTCGGCCGAAACAGTATCCCAGTGCAAAAATACTCCACGAGTATCGTCTGATATCTCCTCATCGATCCCTGCGATTTCTACATTCAGATCAGACGCATCAAACTGAGATCTCAGCAACCAGCTAGGCATGGATCGCAGGAAGTTTTGGCCACCCTTAGATCGGGAGACCCGGCCCTTGTCTGGTTCGACATCAATCCGCAGCTCCTGAACAATCTGACGAAGACCGTCAATAATTTCAGGCCTAACCATGCTGATGGAGGCGGACTGTAGGTTCCCCGATACGTCAACATACACATCCGGTCGAGCGCCAAGGTGCAGTTTCATGTCGAGAGATTCTGTGGTGATGAGGTTGAATCGTTCACCGTTGTTAGTTTGGTAGTAAAGATCATGCGATTGAAGTCTGAATGAACCATCAAGAGAATAGTGCATGTCCGCCATAAGACTATGTGATGATTCCATGTCGAGCGATATCGAAGAGATAGACGAGATAATGAGATCAAAGTCGTCCGGGCTCTCTGTTTTCTGTAACGGCTTGAGCTTGATGCGAACAACAGGCTCATGCATGGAGAATTTGTAGTTCGCTTTGGGTAGTAGGCGGGAAATAAGATGATGGTTATCATTCTGCGCTTTAGGTGCTTTCGGCTTTGACTTGAGGAGTGCGATGAGGATTGGCAAATGATGAGGGTCCAGGTCAACCGATGGAGAGGTGACGACGGAGTTTGCAAACATGATGTTGGCATTTCTCTCATCTATTGTACCGGCACGTAAAACTTCGACGGTCTTGGAGAGTAGTGTGGTTTTGACTGTCGTCGTAGCCATTGGAACATAGAGAAGACGTTCGGGTTGGCCATGCCCATCGTCTAGGCCGATAGAAATAGATAAAGCAGCAGCCAAAGCCTCGTGCGCAATGGCTTCGGCAGGGAAATACATTCGATGCGCTGGAGACTTGGAGTCCAATCTGTGAAGATCTATACCGACCTCTTTCATCGCGGCGTTGAGCTGGATGGGCGTGGACCCTGGTTTGATGGACTCGACCTTTTTACTCATACCAAGAAAACTCACAGCGAACTGAATTTCCTTGATACCTCGCAGAGTAGAGCTGAAGAACTCTTTGGAATCGGATACTGTCCTCATCAAGTCCTCGTTCGTTGTTCCAGGGTCATCAATCTCTTGGACGATCTGGCCTAAAAAGATGTCAACAGGCTCGTCCTCGGTGCCAGGGGTTTTGGCCTGGGCTCGGCGTTGCTTGAGCTTGTCCATGCATGTTTGCAACTCGTCAAAGGGGATATGTAGTCGCCCCATCTTGACGGCCACCGCAGCTTCGCGCAAGCCGTCCAAGGACTTGTATAGGTGCCCATGGACATTAATTTGTAAATGGTCGAGGATCTCCATCGACTCGTTACCGTCTGCTGTGAACAGAACGCTACGGAGCGAAACGGTCCATTCCGCCTGCTGATCCCTGCCCTCGCGATCAGCTAGTCGAGCAAAGAAGCGGACTCGGTCGACCATCTTTCGGCGCGTGTCGACAGCGAGGGTGAAGCTTCCAACCTGGACATTGCCTACGTCCACAATATTTATGGCCGAGTTGGTCGCGACCACATCAACTAGTTTGAGCCAGCTGATGTTCCTATGCAGTCGCTTGATCTTTTCTTTGATTGTTGTAAGCTTCTTCCAGGTCTCGCTTCGGACAACCGTGCTCGTGGCTCGTCGGGGTAGCTGTGGCTGTTGACGGGAGGTGGGTTTGGCTTCTACTTTCTTGTCCGTTGTTGATTCGGCATCGCTGCCCTCGGGGTCTGAATCGGCGGGTTTGTGCCCTTGTAGCTCGTTGACATCCAATGTCACGACAAGTTCACTCAGAACAATGCTGAGCCATGTTGGTTGGGCAAAGGTCGGCCGGTGGACGTGGAGCCCCAGGCCCCTGATTTCGACTCTACATCCATCTCGAGGTGTGTATGCTAGGCGGCGCAAGGAGAAGTAGCCGATTCTTTGGATGGAGATACCGGTGAGGATTCGGAATACGGCGAGGAGAACGAAAGACGACAGATATAGAAGGACTAGACAGCCGAAGACGAAGGTCGGGTTGAGGAGAGCCATGTTGTAAAGGCACCCGCGAGCCTCTCCCGCCAATTTGACTGCGACGCAATTAGCTCAGGGCGGTGTAAGGTGGCGTGGTATCGCGACGTACATTTGCTGTTTGGAGGAGAGATATCATGCCTTCACTTCTAATTTGAGTTGACTGGGAGGCGGGCTATGCCATCGCCGCTGGGTGGAATCTAATTGTGCCCTGAGATGCCGATTTTCCGGTTCTTCGCACGGCGTCTATCGCTTAAGCTCCTCCCAACGAGATTCGACCAAAATGTGTCGCCTAGGATAAACTGTAGTTACGGGATAGTTGTCGTCACTATTGGGGCTGAAGCAGGGATTCTGTGCGTTTAACAGAAGTAAGCAACAAAGCTGACTTGTGATCGGATCGACGGAAAGTATATCGAGCGCGATGCTGTAAGGGGAATTGGGACAGTTTGTGACGTCAAGGGGCCCCAGGCTTGCGAGGATGGATATTCGAGGATGAAAATATAGTGGCACGACGTACAAGGCAGAGCACGATAAGAAAAATGGCGATTCGTTGGGATCGAGACTCGAGGCGGGGATATATAGAAGGTTAAGTTGTGATGCTGTGCTGTCTTTTAGAAAAGGATGTACATGGACAGGTAAGGGCGAGATAGCGTTGCGTTGAAAGACAGACGGATATGGAGATGGAGCCAGCCATCAGCTTCCGCTTGTGCTAGTCCCTCCCTCTTTTGATCAACTCCATTGCCAAGGAGCGACAACGAGTACGTACTGAAGCTTCGATTCGACGGCCCATTAGAAGCCACGAGCCTCACTCCGTTAGATCAGTTAGGGCAAAGCACGGGCCTAGTTCATTGCAGGGAAACGCCAGGTAAGACGCGATCAGAGCCAATTCCTTTTTGATGATCACCAATCTCAAAAGCTCCGCACAGGGGAAGGAGACGTTAAATTTATTTCAAGACATTACATGTCTGAGGGGCTTCATTTCCCCTACGATACCTACGAGGTACAGTACATACCACAAATACAACGGGTATCCTCATACCAGCCTCATCAATCAACGCCTCGACCGTTGGTGCGCTCGCCGCCCGCGCTACAAGCTACGTACCACGCAACAAAGGTTTAATTTTACCGTCTCTTCTCCCACGAAAGTTGCCATTGGCTAGAAGGTACATTCTAGATCGCAGTTGGTGCGGGGGAATGCATTGCTGTATCTTGACTCTAAGATACACAACATGGCCATATCAAGCTCCCTACTCAGGACTCAATATCATATAACTAGGTACCCATATCATTTAACCGCGCAAGCGAGGATGCAGCACCGTTTGCAGATCGATTTGTAATGTTGCCCAAGCGTTCTTTTTCTTAGTTACTCGCAACTCGGCCCAACCCCTGGAGCTTGCCAACTCAGACCGTGATGTTTAAGTGCAGAGATCACTCAGACAACACAAGCGTGGTTGCCCTAGCGCAAACCTCCGTACTGAAACCTGAAGATCAGGTACAGGGAACAATATCAAGCACAGCTTAGTGGCACTAGGCGGATGCTACGAGGAAGAATGTTGTCTCGCTTACACAAACCCAACTTTTCATTTCGAACTGCGTCATCGTTGTTTCATTCCACGGTGACTGTCCAACCTAACTCGTGTTGGGGTGGTGTGCAGAGCGGTACTTCCATCCAATTCGAACTGGCTTTAGACCATGCTGCTATGTACTCATTATTAGGCTTGTGTTAAGTTGTTGAGCTTGTGCGTTATCAGCCTGCAAGAGCTTACGAGATAAAGCAGTTGAGATGTAGTTAGTGTACAACTTGATGACCATCTACTAAAGGAACAAAGACGTTTCTCGAAGCGGTCGTTCGAACAAAAAGCGTCTTGAGGATAAAAGAGGGTTTGGGCAATTTCAACATTGTTCCGCAAAAGTTCCAACTCATGCGGGAAGCGATCATCTCGAATGTTCTGCGTTGCGCTGACAGATCGCATGATCTGTTTCTCCATGCACACTATCCCTGCAATCAATGGAACCATCAATTTTGGGACAAGTTGGCATGGATATGACTTCTGAAGAATGGTCTAGATGAAGCATCCATTACTGCCGTGAAGAAGTATTCTGTGCTTCCTCTTCAGCTTGTTTCTTCAGCGCAGCAATCCGATCTTCAATAAGCGCGATGTCTGCATCCATCCTCAGCATCTTCTCAGACATCATATCTATATACTCCTGATCAGTAAGCTTTTTGAGTGGGCTCAACCTAGAGAGTAATGAAGTTTCGTTCTCTCGCTTAACCTTAGGCTGACGAGATGCTACCCGGTTCGCTATCACCTGACCACCAGCTCCTACTACTGTCCAGACAATCACGGCAGGTATAATGTTCGTCGGGCCCCCTAGTGATAAGGGTGAGTAAATGAGGTTGCGACTGTAGAACTTGGTTTAACTTACGAATTAAGCCACCCACAGCACCAGCTGCTGTACCAGATATTGCGCTGATTTTGACCTTATCAAAGTTTCCCATTTTCTCTTCACCGCCCGATGCCTTTACCAAGATATTTCTTGCAACTTGAATCTGTCAGCTGGGATCATATACTATACCATAGTAGAGATGGTAGACGTACACCAGAAGCTTGTTCCCAACGTAAACCATTGGAATCCAGAGACTGCTCCCCAGATGATTGGGTTCGCTTCTTTGAAAATTGAACCTCCAACGCCTGCTAACACACCGGCGGCCCCTGCTCAACGTTAAAATCGGGTTGTGCGAGGACAAGTCGAGGCAGCTTACCAGCGTAGCCCCCAAACTTCAAGGGAGGTAGTACGAGATCGACAATCTCAGGAGAAAAAAGGCCTCGAGGTGATTGCCGTTGGCGCAAAGGTGCCGCCGATTGGGGATCTCGGCTTTTATCGTCGGCCATGCTGAAGGCCTAGATAATATGGGTGTAAAAGGAGGCGACAATGGATTAGGACTGAGAAGTAGAAAAGAACAAGGTACAATTACAATAATTGAAACAAGAGAAATACTGTTACATGGCTCGCTTCTCCGCCGCCGTTGTCAAACTTGATGTTGATGTTAATGAGGCTCTCACTGCATTCGTTTGAGCTTCGTTTTGCTTTGGCTGTAGTTGACCAATCAGAAGACCGCCGCTCCTGGTAGGGACGAAAACCCGTGACATCCGCATGACATCGACGGCAAGTGCTGGACCCCATTCTAAAGCCTGATAAAAATACTGGAGCACTGAACTGCAGGTGGACTTTTTTTTGGCTTGGGATAAGTATCGACTTAGATTAGGACTGCGTTTTCTGAAAAAGGCTTTAAATAATACTAGAAACTCTGCGATAGTAATGAAGACTAAGCTCATTATCCTCAAAACTGCTCCAAGTCCATATATTCTCAACATTGCATGTTCAGATACGTAGAGTATTATTTAACTCGAGCCTGGCCTAAGTGTGCGGGTTTTAATGGAATCAATCTGCACTGGCCATGTACACCCGCTTCTGAGGAAATGCAAGCGAGGATAAAGTACCGCACCTAAGCCTATAAAGGGCTAGCGCCCACTCACTGGGCTGGCAAAATTAAGGCAACCCTCACTGGCGCCTCCATCATCATTTTTTCCACTACGCCGAGCAAATTTCAACTCGTCAACCCCAGACACGGCAACACTCGTCGGGGCACGTTAACAATTCGCAACTCCCGCTTCTCGAATAAAATACTCGATAGCCCGGTCTACGGTTCTCCGGTCCCGGCTACAAAGCGACCAATCTCGATATCTTCAGTGAGCGAGAGCTGAGCTGCCCGCTAAACCCCGGTCGGCTTCGCCCTCTGCATTCGTGCGCGCATCGGTCTTGGAATCGTTGCGCGTGTTCGCCTAACCGCAATCATGGGTAAGCACCCTCGATAACCAGTTGCGAACATGTATGAACCGTTGCTGACCTCTTTCTAGCTCCTAAGAAGAAGGAACAGCAGAAGATGTCCCTTGGGGACTTTCTGGCTGATAGTATGTGCCCCTCGCCGCACCCCGCCGCACAGCGCACATGGTCTGTGATGCCCCTCGTCGACCCCATACTGACTTTGGCTTGCAGGTTTTGGTGGAGGCTCTTCTTGGGCCGATGAGGTGGAGGAAACCTCCTATGGTAAGCATCGTCTTGTCAAATACTATTGTGTGTCTAATTGTTAACTCCCTCATAGTCACTCCTGGTACGTGCTGTATTTCATGCCGCAACAACGACCCACGGTGGACTGACAACAATTCTAGGCACTCAAGCTTTGCCCCCTTCCGACCGCCCTCGGTACAACAACAATGCTGCCTCTAGCTGGCAGGACCGGGGTATGTTTCGATTTTACAAATACCTGAACGTCCCAACTGACAGTTGCAGGTTTCTCCGTCCGCGAAGCTGCCCCTCAAGCCCTTCCCGACAAGCCCCCTTATACCGCCCACTTGGGTAACTTGGCTTACGATGTTACCAACGATTCCGTGAGCGACTTCCTCACTGGTTGCGGCGTTGTCAATGTCCGTCTCATTGAAGACCGCGAGCTGCAGCGCCCCAAGGGCTTCGGTTACGTCGAGTTTGAAACCATTGAGGGTCTGAAGCAGGCTCTTGCCCTTGATGGCGAATCATTCCAGGGACGTACTATTAAGATCAAGGTCGCCGATCCTCGTAAGTTTACCTACACCTCCTGAACATAAACTTCAATCTAACGCTGAACAGCCCGTGGTGGTGATCCCGGCCGAGGAGACTCTATCCGAGAGATGGGTAACTGGGACCGCAAGGGACCTCTGCCCGATGCTCCCTCTCGTGGTGGAACTAGGGACTTTGGTGAACGCCGTCCCCCTCGTGACCCCGCCTTCGAGAGCCGCCCTCAACGTGAATTCACCTGGGAGCGACATGGACCACTTGCCCCTCTTTCTCCCCAGGAGGGCTCTGGCTCGCGGGACGGTAGCCGCCCTCGTGCCTCCCCCGACGTGCTTGGTGAGCGTAGTGAGTCTTACCGTGGAAACCGCCGGGATTCTCCTGCTTGGGGTGAAGCCCGTGAAGCTGGCTCTCGCCCTGCGCGCCCCGAGCGCCCCGATCGACCTGAGCGAACTGCCACTGCTGCCGAGAAGGACATGCAGTGGCGCGACCGAATGCGTCCTGACGCTGCTAAGCCTACCTCACCCGACGGTAGCGCACCTCCCTCGCCCGCACTTTCAAACGCGGCACCAACTCAGAGTGGACGTCCTCGATTGAATCTTCAAAAGCGAACTGTCTCCGAGGCTCCTGATGCTTCATCGCTCTCTCTGGGCTCTGATGCGAAGGCCAGTCCCTTTGGAGCTGCCCGTCCTATCGACACTGCGGCACGGGAGAAGGAAATCGAGGTGAAGCGCCAGCAGGCTGTCCAGGAGAAGCGCGAGGCTGATGAGAAGGCCAAGGAGGAAAAGCGCCTGGCAAAGGAGGCTGCTGCAAAGGCTGAGGCCGAGGCTGCTGAGGCTGCTGAGGCTGCTGAGGCTGCTGAGGCTGCTGAGGCTGCTGAAGCCAAGGAGGCTAAGGAAGCGGCTGAGGCCACCGAAGCTAAGGAGACGGCTGCTGCTACACAGGAAGCAACGGAACCCAAGGAGGCTGCACCTGCTGAGAACGCCAACGGCGAACAGAAGGTTCCCATCCGAACCCGCGAGCCTCGTCAGCCTCGTGAGGCTGGTCCCAAGTCAAGAGCAGCTGAGGCTTCGAGCTGGCGCTCTGCTGGAAATGACCAGCGAGGACCTCGCGGAGGAGCTGGACCCCGGGGCGGCCGTGGTGGTGGTCGTGGTATGCGAGAGGCACGAACTGGACCCCTCCGATCCAACGGATCTGCTCCTCAGCAGCCTGCTTCTACTGATGCCGAACCCGCCACTCCCACAGCTGACGACGACGGCTGGACCACGGTGCCCAACAAGAAGGGTCGCCAGGGGCGTGCGATGGCACCATAGAATGTGTACATATCGCCCCGTTCCTCTAAGGTTTGACGACTAGAAATGTCGGTCACAAGATGTCGGGTAGTTGACTTACAGCCTGCACCTTGGGCCTTTGAATCTTTCTAGCGACGACACCCATCTCATACTCGATTGCAAGCGATCGTTATTACGGCCGAACCTAGACTAAAAGGTGGCTCGTGGACGTGTTGCGTGCTCTTCTCGTTATCCTCGACAATCTAAGTAGTATTCCGGGTTGTTCAGGGCATGGACTATTCCGCCTCGGTTTCTTTCAACCACGGCATCCTGTTTTCACTCGTCTGACCGCCACACGTTGGACTCATGATCAACCTCCGTGCCCGCTTCACTCGCTCAGGGGGCCAGGGAGGACATTTTTGAGCATTTGACATTTGGCGTTTCGAGACAAAAGCAAAAAGAATGGTGGCGAATGGATGGATGGATGAAGGGATGGATGAATGGACGGAAACGTGGCATGCATTTGAATGATCACAGCTCTCTTATCTCTTTTTTTCTTATTTTTTGTGTCTTTTTGATTTCCCCAAAAACGTCGCCGCCGCATGCTGATGAAGGGGTGAGGGATGGATGATGATGATGAAGGAAAAGGACTGAATGAAAGTCGACTGTTCCAATGAGCAGCCTATCAGTTCGTTTTCTCTAGACTTGGCAAACATGATGAGACATGGACGTGAGCTCGGATTTGTATGCTAGGTGGTTCACGGGATCAATGAAATGTATTGTTGTTTATGTTCTAGTGCTGTTGTCTGGTTCTCCTGGTGAGGTTTTTGGTGTTCTGTGTTTCAAAGGAGATGAGTTGGGTGAGGTGATCATAAACGAGTAATGAGCACATGATATCCCCCTTTTCATGTTGACGTTTGCCTCAAGTTGCAACGCTCACTTGCTCCTCTTTCCACAACCTAAAGCCCTCAAGAATTCCTCTTTTAACGCCCTCACTCACAAACTCAAGCTTCCTCCCATCTTTAAACCTGTTCCGCACAGCCTCTTCCTTTGTCACCCACGCAAACTCAACATGCTCATCCTCATCGATCCTGACGTCTTCGCAGCTCTCGACATCAACCCAGACAGTCAACTTTCCCCAGATGCTGCTGTCTGTGCCGCGAATCAAGAGCATGTCGTGAAGAATCTCTAAATCCTCCTTGGCTGGATCACCTGGCATCGGCTCTCCAGCTGGGGCCATGCCAACAATGGCTTTTACGCTCTTGGTCCGCAGTCCAGCTTCTTCCCAGAGTTCGCGAACTGCAGCAGCGACGAGGTCATCGTCTGAATCGTCGACGCAGCCACCTGGTACCTCCCATAAAAGAGGCCACGAGTCGTGAGGGGCGCGGCGAAGAAGGAGGACCTGGCCTTTGGAGTTTGTGACGAGGGCGCCGGCGATGAGGTGCTTGATGGGTGCGTGAGCGGCGAGGAAGGCGGCGGGTGTTGAAGAGAAGGCGTGGAGGGAGGGAGAGACTGTGTAGGATAATGGGGGTGAGGGTGAGGTTGGCATTGTTAAATACAATGTTTTCCTTAGTGGTGTTTTGAGGTTATCAAATTTTGGGTGGTCAAGTATGAATGCTTCTAGTGTTGTTGAGGTTGATATGTTGATACCTGATTTAGGCTGCGAGTTGAGGTTGATTGGTTGGTTTGAACCCGGGAGACAAATACCGCATGTATGTGAGCCACTAGGCAACTTCAAAAGGTGATTTTTGAGAGTGAGAAGGACAAGGCTGGGGCCTCAATATGCAAACTAACTAGGTAGATGCATTGCTGCTGACATGTTGTGAGCTGTGATATGCACTCCTGACGTATCATATCTTGTGTATTATTCAGAGCCTAGCCAGCTCATCTATCCATATCCTTACATTGTATACCATCCCTCACCAAACACCAAGCTATACCTCCTGTCTATGTATCAACGCTTCGAAAGTTTCCCCTTTGTTTTCTAAACGCCAAAGCCCAGACATGTATCAGTCAGTCAATCGTACATCCATCCGCTTATTAAAAACACTCACGTGCTAACCCGAAAGTCCTCAAACAAAGCATTATCACCCGTGTAGAGCAGGATTGCACTACGACATCTTGGCGCCCATCTCCTCCATGCCATACTCATCCCACTCATCATCGCCCCCAAGCTTTCTGCCTATCCAAATTCCAATGGCAGTCACCAGGCTGCCGACGAGGAACCAGCCCTCAAACCAACCATCTACAAACGCAGGACTCAGCGCCCCTCGCAACACACTTCCCACCGCTGATCCCAAGGCAGAAGGCAACTGACTGCGCAGCAGAAGCGAGGCCGAAATGACATATGTCGCTGCAATCTGTCCGACAACTAGCGCCAGATTCGCCTGTGCTTGACGGAGTAAGCCCGGTGTCCATTTAGCAAAGAGATGGAACGTTTGGACGACGCTGTTAGCACTGGCGACGAGCATGACGCCGCTAAGTGCAAAGCTGATGAGGCGTGCCCATGCTAGCTGGTCGAGCTTGGGATCCCAGTGACGAGCAAGAATACTCAGGAAGCGGTTGATGGGGTCAGTGTTGGCGAAACTTGATGTGGGCGACGATGCTCGACGTATGGTTGTCATTGTAGTTGCACCAATGCGGTACAGACAGTACAAGCTGAAGAGCTGAGACGGGATAAGGAGAAGACGTCCAAGGGATGTAGAGGCGCGAACTGTCGCAGCGCGATGGCTCTTGAGTAGAGAGACGCCCGATGCCAGGTTAGCCTCCATAGTCTCGAGGCCAGCAATCTCTAGTCGCAGTGAGCGCATCTCAGCTTCATCGCCGGTAGGTCCACGCAGAGAGCCCATGACTTTGCCAACGAGACCGCTACCCTTGGCAGACGCTCCAGTCTGGGTGCCTGACGTCTTGCGCTGGAGAAACTGCAATCGATGGCGTTTGGTGAGGAGCATCTCATTCGTGGTATCGAGTCCAGCTTGCTTCCTTGCAACATCGGCATCCGTGACAGGCCGCTTTCGGCGCGAGGTGATATCCACAAAGGCGTGCCATGGCGAAGAAATGGCAGCAAAACCAGAAAGTAGAGCCATCAGGGAGATGCCGACAACACCAATGCGCTCCAAGCAACCACGAGTTAGCATCTCGGACAGACTGCCACCTCCATTGCTTGTCTTGCGCATCGCGCCCTCAGGGACAGCCTGACCGACAGACCAGAACAGGAACAACCATCCTACAAACAATGCCATATGTAATCCCCAAGCAACTCGAGGAAGTCTTCCCTTGCCGGTCCTCTGAAAACTCCATCCAGCGCTCGACACAATGGATCGACACTCGAGCCAGGGCACCAAAACAACCAAGAGGAACAACAGACTCGGGACCGTTATTCTCAATGCCAGATTCCTCGAATCCGCATTCACTACCTCGATGATCTCGTCCATGATCAGCGCCCCTAGCGTAGCAGCCAATCCGACAGTAAGGCCAAAGGTCCACGCCGCGCCGCGCCGTCTCCAGCTCTTGGCACCATGTTCGGCATGTACCTGTCGCAGCGACGCCGGCGCATGTGTAGGCAAGACGTGGTCTTCGCCGTCGCGGGAGTCGGCATCCGAGTTCAAGCGAGGAAAGACGTGGCGGACGACGAGGATCGAGGTTGAGATGCAGATGAAGAGGAAAGGAAGCGCTGATATGGACGAGGCGAGTGTGACGGGACGAGGACGGACTTCGCAGGCGTCTTCGCCGCAGCGAGTGAAGGGCCACATGATGGTGCTGCTGAGGTTTGCACTGTTGGTTGTATCGTATGCGTATGCGTAGTCGAGGTGTCGGTGATGCCGTAGCAAAGTCTCTCTCCTCTCTCCCTTGGGCTCGTGTCACCCCTCGCTTGCAGCACCTTTGCGCCACCACAATCGGCAGTTGAAATGATGGCCAACGACGTCACTTATCAAAGGGTCTCTTGCTTTCGTTTTATGGTGGATAATCAGAACAAATTCGGCTCAAGGTTTAATCATCGCATTGTGTAAGTGTATACGTTGAAAATTCACTCGACAGATCCACGGATAGTCGAGTTCTGGACCCCCTGGACCATCAACTAAGAAATGGTGGCTGACGCGTTGGTGTCGTCTTTCTCGTTTCGCTTCTGGAACTCTGCTCGCGCATGATGACAGCTGGATGCCTCAGGCTACAGTTTTAGTACATCTGCACTAGAAACTCACGGTCTTCCTTTGCGACAGTCAATTGTCTCACCTCATTGGTTACATATTGAATCCTGACTTGATTTCCTTCTATACAATAGAACATACTTGATTCTGCAGTAGAAAACACTTCAATTGCTTGCATGGCTTCATGCCATGATACTACCAAATCGCTATAACATGACCCGGCGTGACGTCAGTACCTAGATATCACCAATGTCGATGCATAACCCTCTGCCTTCAATGCCTCTTCAACCACACGACGCATCTCCGATATTAACTTTATCCGCGACTTGTAGTAAAATTCCACAACAGTCACAACAGCATTTTATCAATTTCCTTAGTGTGCTGAGAACTGGCTCATTTCCCGCATTGTTATCTCTAGACGGCCTTCTCACTGGTCTCTCTTGGACTTGGCCTTCTGGTAATGAATTCGAACGACGACCATTGTCTGCAGAGCATCGTTGTCCCGACAAGTCAACCATCTCGATGTCTTCATGATTGCCTGATGTCCGGTTCTCTGCAGGCAACTTGGGAGTTGAAGTCGAGGTCGAGGGACCGCCAGAGGAGTTATTCGGGGGGGTTAGGGATTTTAGAGCAAGACTCGTTAGAATCTTTCAAGTCGGTGGAAACTCCAGGCTCATCATCTGCTGTCTCAGCATGTTTAGGTTCATCAGACCCAACATCATGCTTTAGCTGCGTATGTGATTCAACCAAATTAGCCTTGTCCGTAGAATCCACATTGCCAATTTCAGACTGAGTCCTATCCAGTGATTGCAATCCTTCGTTGACATTGGGCAAGCTGTTCTGATGAGGGTGTATCTGTTGCAGTTCGATTTCCTCAAGAGCTGTTGACTCCGATAGTTGATTTGATTGGTGGTGACAGGAAGGCGGCTGCACTTGCGTGTCGGCAGGTGTCCTGGCTTGCGTTCTGGCAAAATAGACATGAATGTCTGAGTTGATAGGCAGAATATTCTTGGTTGTCCCAAATTCGATAGCCAGCATAGACCCGAGGTCCTTTCGTTGGGCCTCCTAGACGAGATCAAGGCCTCCGCTTCTTCCGGTTCCCAAATCGTCACTGTCTGTTTCTTGCTTCTGCTTGTTCTCCATCTTCTATGATGCGCCTTTGTGGGCCGTTGGTGTATCATCCTCATCATCAAGATCGTCGTCCACTTTCATCTTGAAGGCTGCCGCTTCGCCCACTTCCATTTCATGGAGTTGTTCCATCTTGTGCTTGTCAAGAGCCTGCAGCCCGTTGATGACTTCGAATTCTCCAGAGTCGTCGTCGTCGTCGTCGTCATCCTCGTTGTCGCTCTCGGCTGCCGCACTGGCCGGATCCTTGACAACTCGTTGGTCCTCCGCGTTTTCAACTGCACTACTACCAGCAGTATTGGTTGACTTGGGGGTAAGCAAGGAGCCATGGTTAAGCGGTTTGATTGTAGGGTCGAAAGATGCAGGTAATCCCAAGGCACGTGCAACCTGATGAGCCTCTTCATCAGGAGAGTTGTGAACCTCAAGCTCGTAGGTGCTACTTGCCTCGCTATCGGCCTCGTGCTTACCGGCAGTCGCGGCTAACATGCTCACATAGGTCTGTCGAGCAGAGTCATTGGCGCGCTTAGTCTTCTTCTTAATGCGCTTCTCTGTTGGCCGGACCACAACCACAGGCACAGGTGAGTATTGGAGGCAGTACTTGGAGAACGAATTGCGTGTGTTAACCAAGCCTTGGAGACCACCCAAGGTACGTCCTCTAGTTCCCACGATGAGCATCGCAGGTTGGTACATTTGAATCTAAGATTCAGCTGTTAGCTTTGCTTTCGGACAAGGAAGGACCAGCTTGCAAGACGTACCAGTGATTGGAAAGTCGTGTGCAACTTGCCAACAGCATATTCAAGGACGATGTTGATCGCTCTGTTACTGCCATTGCGATCGAGGATGCCCCGCATAACTGCTTTGGCATCGTCCCGGTATTCTCTCTCATCGGTGTAGCGAAGTTCCTTCTCAATAACTCGCACGCAGACGACGTCATCGCCGTCATCAACGAGTTCTTCCAGCAGCCACTGCAACGCATAATCTGAGTAGGCATGCTCGTCGACTCCGACCATAAAAGTGCGCGACCTACGTCGCCTCTGGTACCCTTTATGTCGAACATTGAGCGTGAACGAGATGGCATTATTCTTGGTCGGTTCGCCAGTTGGGACGTTGTCGAATGCGACATGTTGCCGGAATCTATTGGGCGGGGTCTCTGTTAGCGTCGCCATCGTCGCGCAAGAGGTACCACGAAACGCGGGCACAAAACGATGATGTTGGGTTTAGAAGGTATTCAAGTGCTGAGCGGGGAAGAAAGAAGAGGGTTGTCAATGACGGTTGCGACAACTAAGAAAGCCGAGACTTCTGCGGGAATTTGTGGGCTGACGGTTCGTCAAGGGTGGCCGTGACAAAGGATGGTCTGACGATCCAGACCAAGTGAGGTCCGCCTTTGGCCATCCCCACGTCTAAGTTTGTAGCAGGCAGCGGGGTAACCAGGAGAGCTCAGTGGTGGAGTCGAAGCTTGTTGCTAATAGATTGAGCTGGGCCAAGCAGTTCAATTTGAGTTCCACGAGACTAAGACCAGCATCTATCTCTGGAACACGGCTTGTTGAATTGTCTCTATCACAAGCCTCCAGGCCAAGTTTTGAGTTTTGGCCCAGTCGATGTAGTCGCCGCCGCAATTATAGCCGCTCTCGCCTTGCGTATAATCGATCGATATGAGGGTGTTGATGTTGTGACGTTCGCCTAATCCACACAACACGTCGCTTGGCATGTCGTCACACCGATTGTCAAAACCGATGTTCTAGCCAAAATTCGAAACCTTTTGGTAGGCGATATATCGGAATTTTTGTCAAGAGAACAGAGAGTTTGGATGCAATCGGCCTTGGCTTACATGCACAATGATCCCAAGGAGACTGATGTGGTATACACGACCGACTCCAGATTGGCATGTGTAGCATGATGCTCAGGTGACATAGGCGCATTCCATAACCGACATTGGACTCGAAGGGTAACAAACCAGTAGGCAAACCAGGCTCGGAAAGACTGAAAAGCAGGAAGAATAAAATAAACGTACCTTGAATGCACAGGAGAGCTCGCTCGTATGCGACTATTGCTCATCTGCTGTGGGTTCCCTTGAGGCAGTTTGGGGTTCCTCATACGGCGAAAGGAAACAGATCCGGTGGATGATTTCCTCTTGATCATGGAGTCGACGTTTGGCGTTACGTTCTGGTTACTCTCACGGCTTGAGCTGCGACCAGGTGGATCGGGCGCGAAGGAAATGCTGGACTTGCGTGCAGACGAATCATCAGCGTCACTGGCCCTAGCACTAGTATTGGAGCCATCGGCTGTGTTTGAGTCTGGAAAATATTCGGTTTTTGGTTCGTTTGGGTTTGAGCTTCTAGCGGGCGCAATCGTTCTAGGAGAGACGTCGGAATCGGAACGCTCAAGTGGGAAGGGTGGAGGGATAGAGGCGGTGGTGGCCATGTTGTCGACGATATAGCGTCTTGGAGGACGCGGCCTGAAAGAAAGAAAGAAGCGCTCGGCTTGGGGTTGACTCGGGTCAGTACTCGATGACGATCGTGGATATCTTTGAATGAAAGAATGTGGATAAGGCTGGACAATAGTAAAAGGTATCGATGCTGGAGCCCAATGGAAAAGCTGATGAAAGAGGGTAAAATAGTCTCGAGGGAAGATGGTCCGTGGGAAGGGTTTACTTCTGGTTTATGAAGAAGGAAGGAAATCTTGCGCAGACTCTAGCTTCAATGAATAATGTCTTCCTTCCTATGCCGTGTTGCCAAGATGCAACTGCCACCAAGACTGCCAAGACAAAGAGCTAGCAGCTGATGGGGAAGTTTGGCTTGGCTTGGCCTGGAGAATACCGAATCACAAGAGCACGAAGCAGGTGCGGCTGTTGAGAAGGTGAGCCTGAGGACTCAAATTGGTGACGCCGAATGACGCGGTCCGAAGGTGAAGAAGTGGTAGCTTCCTGACGATATATGGATGCGATGCAGGCGCAAGTACCTAGAGGCAGACAGTGTGGGCTCAGGTTTGGAAAGAAGCGAGCGCAATGTCGATTTGGCGGGAATAGCGGTAGAGAAGCAGTAAAGGTGGAGAATGGGTCTTGCAATGCTTTATCGATGAGACCGAGTTGACTCGAGTAAACGAACAAAGCGCGTTTGTCGTAATCAAGATGAAAGTTGGCGGTGGCTGTGGTGTTTGTAACCTGGATCTTTCCGAGCGAGCTGATAGTGGCGGCAGAAATACGAAGGAGGTACAGAGCAGAGGGTGAAGCTTGGTTGGTATGACGAAAGCATAGAACGCAGGCCGATATCGATTACAAGTGAGTCAGGTAAGTTTTTGTACGAGGGTCAGAATAAAGACGGTGTGTGCGCTTGCAATCGACTTGTTTTCGTTTGTAGGTAACGAGGTGAAGCCACAACTTGCCTAGGTCAGCCCAGATATAGTCAAGTAAATAAGGTTATGGTCTGGCAGCCAAGGGAACGGCGAGACCACGTTTTCAGATCTTGTGTTTATTAAAGTTTAAGATGTAAAGACAAAGACTGGTGGGTGGGAAAGGAGGGACAAGATTCGGCACCTCCTCATCTGCCAGGAAATTGGTCTACTTTTGTTTATTGCTTCCTAAGGCAACCTTTCTATAGTACTACCTAGGTAAGGTTAATCATAGTTTGATCTACCGCATGATGGAGGGTGAAAAGAGGAGAGGACAGGACAAACGACGGCGCCGAACGGATCGGCCCTTGGTCCACGTCAGGACTGACTGGGTGTAGGCCCGAAAGGGGTGGTGAAATTAGGTAAACCGGACAGCAATAATGGTATGTCCAGCAACCGAGATGTGAGATATTACGGAGCGGTGCGTGCGTCTGAGATTATACATACTAGAGGGAGCTCTAACGCCTCAGACAGCGGGAGTTTTCCGAGCTTTACAGCCAAAAGGGACTCTTGAAGTGGAATCAAGGTTCAAGATGCAGTGCAGATGGAAATCCATGCAAACGTGCAGCTGACGTAGGTAGCTTGTCCGCCTAGGTATGCCTATGCCAAAGCAAACCGTTGCAACTCAGGGACTTCCTAGACCCATGTTAAAAATGCAAGGTGGTGTGTGACAACTGTAGGCCAAGGCACAGCTCGATTTGCACGCGACAAGCATGCGTTGGCTGTGCGGAATCATTGGCTGAATGTGAGAGGCCACAAGCAGGGTATATATGTATGTCATGGATGATATCCTCACAGAGATATAACCAGGACAAGAGGGGACATCTGATTTATCCAGAGACAAGAAGAGGAAGTGAACAACACGCAGATAACAGAATGGGAGAGATCAGCAAAACAAAGGATAGCCCACACACACTTTGACACCATCACCACCCATCCTGATCCCTGAAGGTGAGATCACATGGAAACTCTTTCTCACAAGTTGACGACTAGGGCTTGCCGGGATAGATGGATATCCACTAAATAAGGGGGTCTAGCCCGCGCCGGTGCTCCTCACTAATGCCACCTTAAGGTTGTTTGGGCACCCAGAATCAATATCATCATGTCCCTTTCAGCTTTGGATTATTATCATGGTCGTTGAGGTTGGACAAGAGGCACAGGCACAGGCACAGACTCTAATTCACAAAGTCTTGGCTCCGGCAACAATGTCCCGAGAGTGTGACTCCTTCTCGGGAGGCAGCCAGCCAAGACTCAAGGCATCTCGCATCGTGCGGGTTGTAACAG
>JABFFF010000312.1:0-87978 GCA_013623665.1 Fusarium sublunatum | reverse complement strand
TCCCTGCCCATCTCCTCCTCGTCGCTCGGTTTCTGTCTCCGGTTTTTCCTCACCGACAAATCCCACCGCCCTCCGAGCTACCTCCCTAAAAGCTGCTCCCAAGCAGAGTCCCTTTTTTTCTGTGGACCGTGGACCTTGGTTCTCTTCCCCGGCGCCACCGCCAACTCCCGATTTCTTGGGCTGTCGTCACTTTTTCTTACAACTCTGAGCCACCATCGCCCAGCGTTCCCCTAGTCCCGCTGTGCTTCCCCGGGAGGCCGCTGTAACTCAGGCCCTGGGTTACCTCCCAGCTCACTGAAAGCACGTCCATTTACAAGGAGCTGACCGACCTGACCCGACCTCTTGTTTTTTTCTTTTTTGCTCTGTGCCCCTCCTGATCGTTTTATTCTTCCGCTTCTTCTAAAACTCTCCCCACTGCGGATCTTATCAAGCGACTCACCTCATCCCACGCGGGACGGGACCGAGCGTGAATCATTTATTCCCAGTCTTTCTCTTGGAAAGGGGATCCTCGTCTTGTTTATTCAAGACAGGACTGCTCCTGCTTTGCCGTGCTCTGAATTTGCATTGCATTGACAGCTCTCACTCACACGACCCCCGGCTCTTTGTCTTGTCGCGCCTATCTCTTCACCGTCTTCCGAGATAGACTTACAGACAATATAGAGAGAGCTGGTCTCCTCCCTTCTTCCATCGTCAGACACAATATATCTGGTTCGCTCTTCTCTTGGTCTGCTCCAAGAGTGTCTCTACTTGCGACTTAGAGCGGCACTCCACCTACACCGCTGCCCATCATGGCTCTCGAACAGACAATCACCATTGTCAACAACTCCGGCAAGATCATCAAGACCGTTTGTCACCCTCTCGCTCGCTCACCAACTTCTACTGACTTTTTCCCAGGGCAAGCAGCTCTACACCATCTTCAAGGAAGCTCAGGGCACCTACAAAGACAAAAAGGCCCAGGTCAAAGCCGAGCAAGGCCTCCAGCGCTCCCAATCCTTCGATGTCCAAAGTCAACTGCCTCCCCGCGAAGCCAAATACCTCGAAGACCATTCCCGCTACTACCCTCCCCGCGCCGGCAGCATCGCTGGCTCAACACGCAGCCGCCGATCTGCTTCACAAACCCGCGCTCCTCAAGATAACTTCGATGTTCGCAGCCGCAAAGCGCTGACCCTGGACAACCTCAAGACGCACAGCGAGGTGTCGGGCATGACTCCCAGCAAAGCGCCCGCTTACAAGACCTATGCCGAGCCCATGCCCATGGACTACGGCGCGGGCCAGATGGTGCCCCGACGATCGACCGGAGACTTGGTACAGATGAAGCCGCGCAAGGAAATCGACATGGACCTCGCCTACGGCAGCATCCCTCCGGATCTGAAGGACCGCACCGATCTGGACCCCCAGTACGTCGATGAGAAGCAGGCCACCTCCCTTGTCCACCGTGTCGAGGGTCTCCTTACCGAAGCCAAGTGTCTCCACCACTCGGCTACTCACACCATGGCCGAGCTTCAGAAGAACCCTGACCACGCTGCGGCTGTTGCGCTCACGCTAGCCGAGCTCTCCAAAATCGTCAAGAAAACATCTCCCGCATTTCTGGGTCTTCTCAAGAGTGGATCGCCCGCCGTCTTCTCGCTTCTCTCATCCCCACAATTCCTCATCGGCACAAGTCTCGCTGCCGGTGTCACGGTTATCTGCTTTGGAGGATGGAAGATCTTCCAGAGGATGAAGGAGGAGAGGACAGCGCGGGAGGCTTTGGCTTACGAGGGCGTCCCTATGGACCGACCTGCGCCCATGCGAACTCAAAGCGAGTATGGTCAGGGCATGGACGAGGCTCTCATCATTGACGATGACCTGAGCTCGATTGAGACCTGGAGGAGAGGCATTGTGCCGTACGGCGAGGATGAGATTGCGGATCTGGAGCTTATCACACCGCTGGCCGACAAGGAGGCAAGGACTCGCTACGAAGACGATTTCGACACAAAGTCGCGACGAAGCACAAGGACAAGTAGAACCCACGACAGTCACCGAAGTCACAGAAGTCACAAGAGCGAGAGCAGCCACCGCAGCCACAGGAGTCGACGTGACGACTACGCAGAGAGCGTCGCGTCCAGCGAGCGCAGCCACCGTTCATCAAGGAGCAAGCGATCCGAGAAGTCGGACACGAGGTCCATCGACAGCCGAAGTCGAAACGGAAGCGAAGTCGATGTCGCGATAAGACCCAAGTCCAACCGCACCAGCAACAACATGCTCAAGGCGCTCTTCAAGAACAAGGAGAAGAAGGAGCGCTCACTCGTCATGGCTTGAGTGCTGCTGTGTTGTGTTGACTTGGATATCATGTTTGACGTTTGATGTTTATTTCCTTTCTCGCATATTACATGGGCGCATAGAGACCGGTGGATGAGTGCATGACAAACTGCATCATTACGGTAGATGAGACAAAGATTTGATGTTTTTACAAGATCATGGATGGGCGAAGAAGAGGTCCCTCCACAAGCGATTATTTCCTTTCGTTATTGTTTTTTCATTTCACGGTTCTATGAGAGGCTCTGGCACGCGCCGAGCGGTACATTTTTCCTTTTCTTTTTTGGGGTTTTCTTTGATCGATCTCCTGCATGACGCACGGGAAGACAGACGACGGAGCTGTTTGCATTGGGATATGGGTTTAGCTTAGTAGTTGGCTATCGCTACCATCACTCTTACATGGGTGTGTGTGTGTGTATGCGCAATCAATGGATGCATGCATGGGGAGCTGCGGCTTTCCCGTTTGATCATCGCCTACGTTGTGTCTTTTTGCTTCTTGTGATGTTGCCTCTGATGTCGTTCGCCTACGCGCGTCTTGCTTTTCTCACTGTGATGTTGTCTCTGCATGTCGTCACCTAGGCATCGCGCTGTGCGTTTGTAGTGTAGATGTAGGTTTGCGCATGTCGTGATGCTTGTGAGTTGTCCGCAATCCCGTCTACGCTTAACTTCTCTGGTATCTTTTCGCGAGGATTGTGTTGGGCTTTGGATAGTTGCTGTTTCTTGTCGGAAACATACATACATGACGTTGATGATGGGTGATGTCTGTGGGTGAGAGTGAATGGTGGATGTCGTGGGTATAAATATCTCTCCTCTTCCCCGCGATCTCTGTCTTCTTTTCTTCATCATCTTCTGCTCTTCAACTTCATCTTGTCTTTATATCTTCTCCTCTTGTTTATATATACACCCACTGGCTGTGCATACTCTCAACCTCTCCCCCTACAGTATGCACAGGGACTTGGTCGTGGGGTATTTACGTCTCTCTTATCCACCCATCACTATTCTCCGTTCCTCGTGAGGTTACTATATGTAAGTTCAAGTCCTTCAAGTCAAAGCATGCTGGACTTCACGACGTTGCATGCTATATATACAACCTCAGGCCTCAGACCTGAGAAGTTGAGACCTTTGACACATTTTGGGTTCCGATAAGCGTCGCTCTACAACCGCTACTGTGTACCCCAAACAAGACCACCCTCAGCCTGGGACAGAAGAACACCGGCTGTAAGTTCGAAACCTTCAAGACGGGTGAGCTGCACTGACGGTATGCGACAGACTATACTCCTTGACAGGAGAGTTGCAATGGACCTCAAGGCATTGCAAGTTATATATAGTCTCTGGCACAAGCCTTACGCCTCAACCCCATGTGGTGATGGGTTGACTATCGTCTGACCAGATAAAGTGCGGTAAGTTGCTTTCGTTCCTTGTACAAGAACAAATCTAATCTCACGATACTGGACAGAAGGGTTTTGGAGTCAGATATATTGTTCCTATCTGACGTTCGCCACCCAAGGAGAACGATGGCTCATACACGGAATCGCATTGAATCCCGGGCCCTTGTTTCTGGACAGCTTTCAGTCCCTTGGACAGCTGCATACCAGTTGGGTGAGAGAATGTTGGGTCTACCTTGCCATTCAGGATCCAGCATGGCCTGAAAGCTCTTTGCTACCTCGACATCGTTCGTCTACTTACACGAGCCGTATCTCTACCACAGACAACAAAGCCCTTCCTACAACTTCGCTGGTAACGGCCATCAACATGGAGCCCGAACCAGAGTCCCAAAGGTACACATACGAGGAGGTGATCGAAAATTTCTGTGAACTCTTGGATGTACGGCTGGAATTTGAACTTGAGACTCACCACGGATGATCTACATATTGAGTTCGCTCTCGACAAATCATTGACAACCATGCGTCTGGCTCCTTTATACGAGTGTGAGTATTGACTGGCGAGTTCATCGACCCAAGACCTTTCGTGGCTAATGGATGTGCAGCACCAGCCTCTATACAAGCAGGCCAAGCTTGGTCTGATCATTCACTTCTTTCATCTCAAAGCTCGTTTGGCAATGGGAAACACGACTTCTGGCCAGCTACCATACCTAAGTTTCTATGCACTTATCTTTTGTCATCATCCATTCTATCTTATACTTTGTTATATATAACGGTGTCGCTTGGATCTCATCAAACCTGAAGACGGTTGAGATGCCGATATTGTACGCCCATGAGAAGTGGTCTTGCCAACCCATATCCATCGCACAAGAGAAGGTCTACTCACCTATACCATGCACTCTGTAATGCTCGGAGGTTGAGAGTAAGTAACCGACTCGTCTTCACATAGGCACCTTTGGCTTACACGGACTTGTTAGCATGGCGTTTTATATATACTACCTATCAGCCGCCTTGAAGAACTTCGAAGGTGAAGGTGATTGTTTGGAAAACATTTGACGGCTAATCCCCAGGTAAGACATCCCAAGTCTTTATATCGCCCACAATTATGCAACAACATGCTGACTCTCAACCTCTAAGATCCGCTGGCTCTATTTTCTATCGCGTGCAATAACAACTACGGCAGCCTGTGCAGCGTTTCCTTTTCGCAGCTACCTCAAAAGGTCAATTGGTTGTCTGTGAAAACAAATGGTATTGTATGCATACCAGAGGATACGCCACCAAGCATCAATCTTGGCTATACTCCCAACTCCCAAGACGGCCCAGAGAGTCAGAGCACATGGTCTGCTTAATTATTTGTTCCTCACAACTTTCATCCTCAACTCTGCTCAGGACACTCAGTTCGATCTCATGGCCAGTTTTTGAGTGTAACTCATACATACTTGTCTTTCGCTATCATCCGTTCTGCCTTTTCGACTTTGTGCCATATAAAAGCGTCGCTCGTCGATCTCTATATTCAAAGCAGTTAACACGCCAACGCTCCCTATATACAGGAGCAAGTGTCTTAACCGCCTTGTCCTGTCGACGAAGACGAGACCATGGCTCAAAGGGTTTAGCATGCATGAAACGTTGGAAGATGAGAGCAAGTGGCCAACTTGTCCTGGCCTAGACCTGACACCTTTGACTTACATGGACTTAGCACTGTATCCTATATATACTACCTGAGAGGGAAGACACCAACATGGCTATATCTGTCGGGAAGTGCTTGTGTCTTTATATTTGACAATACACCTCCAACGCTGACAGGCTTGGTAGAGCCTGTCAAGCAACACCTGGAGCACGACCTCGACCTCTGCACCCGCGTGAAAGTCAGGGACGGGGCATTGGAAGACCTTGCGGTGTTCAAACATCAACACCGACATGCAACGCAACCGTCCAGGACGTTGCATGGCTTCTCGGCGCTAAATGGCCATCATCGAAGTAAATGGTCGACAGCAAATGAGTATCTTATTATCACCATCCGTATATATAGGACTGTGCTTGATTGCGCATTGGTCGTGAGCGTCCCTCTTGCTTCTCCTTAAAACGCAACTGACCATGACTAGTTATCATCTCTGACACGCAGACTCTGTTGAAGCACGCAACGACCTGAGACATTACCATTGGAACGTGTGAAAAGCTTCAGAGCGTATGAAGGCGTCTATTATATATCTTCTTTAGACTCTGCCGCCTTCACTAATCCCGGACTTCTAACCAAATGGAGCCCTACTCCTACAACGCACCGGATGACATATTCACTGGGCGATGCGAAGACCTACCACCTGACGTTCAGTACAGACAGCGCGCTTTCTCCCATCAAGAGGTTGTCATATTTTGGGCACTGGCAATGGTAGCCGAGCTAGTCAACATGAAGGTCGTAGGGAACACAACAAACATCCTTTTTCTCAAATACTACACGAGACCTCCGGTTATATCGATACAGTCAACACCCATCTACTTCTCTACATTATATATATATCTCGCTGCATTCGAGCGAGAAACAACAACCAGACGTCCTCAGCTGTGCTTCACTCAGAAGCTCTAGACGCGTCTACCCAGCGAGGAGGATGAAGGCACAATGCCGGGGCTTGGCTAAGGAAGGCATAAACCGCTTCTGCCAATATAGAAAGCACATGCTCCGAAGAATGGGACTCTGGATCCATCCCTCCTCCCCGTTTATCAGCAGCAGCCAGAAGCAGTGCCCCTGTCGATGGATAGCCACGGAAGTTGAGAACAGAATTCCCTGGCATATCACTCCGAACACGTCGAAACACCTTGGCAGTGTCCAGAACCTCTGACCAACCACCGCTTCTGATCTCGAGGTCAGATTGGGGCTCTGATCACCTATCAACAACTAGCTCCTCAAGGCAAGGGAGTGCTGCGCCGCGAAAAAGAGGAGACGGAGGATGGTCTTCTTTCTGTTCCGAATCAAGCTATATACACCCTTGAAACTCTTCCACCAGGTCATTTCAGTGTCCTATATACCCGTCGTCTCTTTCACTATATATACCCACACCGAGGCAGCTATGAGGTGTGTTACCAAGCCTCATCCGCAACAACCGAGAGCCACCTCAGTATTCTGCGGCGACCGGTGGACGTTTGACACCGAGGATGGATCACCCATCGTATTGGTGTGTTATCTCAGCTGCAGAAGATGCATTTTATGTCTTGCAAAAATCCCAAGGGCGCATTGCATGGCTTGCTCTTGGCCATGATCGACTTCATGAAGCTGTCTGCCAGTTTAAGGTCACAGCCAGTCGCTCCAATAGCAGTCCACCTCAACCGCTGGTCTAACGGCCTCATGATTGTACGAGATGCATTTATACTATATACACCTGGGGGGATTCGAATCGACATAGCGACCCAAGTCATTGAGTCTCGACGACATGGAGCCACTGCACAAAAGAGTGTCGCAAGAAATTACATCGACCAGTACACATCGAAGATCGACATATATCCAGTCACCATGCTCAGATCACGACCTTATATATCGCCAGTGGTACTCCAGTAGCCTTACTCGGCAGGGCCAAGCACTATACACTTGTGGGCCAAAGACCTCCTCGTCATTGATGAACGTTCTCGACTCCCAAGAATATTCTCTATACCTCGCAGCTTCAGTTGTCCGGACCACACTATATTACTCAACGAGCAGAGAGCTGCAGAGAAAAGATAAAGAGTCGTCAGTATGGCGCGCAGACAGTATATACCGTACCGTCCTTATGGTGAGCGATCGCCAATTCAGAAAATAAAGTGATTATACCACTGAGCTTGATAAATGGACATCGACCCTTAGCTACGCGCAAAACTTTACACTCAAGGACCGACAAGCAAAGAACTTTGTGAGGCCCTCTCTTCTAAAGCTCTTACTTTGCATCTCTTGACGGTTCCTCGCCTTCCAAATGTTTCTTTATACACCTATTTCTATATCATCTATATTATACTGCTCCATCAAAGCTGGGGAAAAGAAATTCCCTTGCGACTGTGTGGGACGACAGATGACCTTACTGACTACCTCTAGTCAACAGGCATCTCATGGTTTCGTTTGGTGCTCCGTCGACACTAGTCCAAACCCTCGACAAGAGAACCTTAGACTTTGCGTGTCGGTGTTTTATATATACTATTCGGTCCGCAGCCGGAACCGAAGATGACATGTTTCCCTGCGCTGGCCCCCTGGAAAAAGTCACGCAAGCGCCATCAAGAGCGACTCACAGAGAACCAGGAGCCAAATACACCAGCCTTTCCGTTTGTCGTCACACCACCTATTGTCATTTTGTCAAGGAAGGCTTCCAAGATGGAGAGTCAGACTTAGACACACTGAAGCTAATGGTACTTCACTTCTTATGCAAAGACTTTGCGGATCAGGAATGGGAATGTGCCATTACTGGATATGGATCGGCACACGACTTAGACTTGGATTGAGCTGAGACCATTGTCTTCAAGGGCTTTGAAGCCACTCTTCTGGGGGAAAAGTATCTTGCAGCAAATGACACAGAAGGCTGAGGCAAGCAGCCACCATTCTCAACGGGCCTTCTGCGTTGTATTTTCCCTCCCCTACCCATCGAGAACTGAGGGCAGACAGCCCTTCAATATTGAGTCTATCTCCATCGTGAATTTGGCCCATAACCCAGTCGGTCTCACTATGGCACCAGAATCAGAGTCGTTCCCGGACGGCAACGTCGACCTGGAAATCTTTACTAGTTTCAGGAAATAGAACCTGGCATCTTCGCGACCACATGACGAAGACGAATAAAACTATATACCTGAATATCGCAAGCACCTATAAACGAGCGGCCACAGAACGCCAAGCCGATGAGATGAGCGTCTCCAGCTGAACATCAAGGCCGTCAGAGAGGCGTAACCCTCCGTATTCAACAAAGCGCCAAGAAGATTGCCGTCTTATCTGGCATTGTTTCGTATCTCTATATATTATCCTTCTTTGCATCTCCTCGACCTCCCACATTCTATATTATGCAACCTTCATCATCGATTCCAAGCACGACCGCAGACAACGCTTCCGACGCAATATATCGGGCGGGTCGGTGTGGAGGTGGTACGGACAGGAATATATCTGCCATGCGTCAACCGCCATGACGGCCGAACGGAGAATACCAATACACGCTTCAGTGCACCTACTACATGAAATTGCAGGCCACCAGTCCTAGCCTATACAAACGCCAGGAGTGAGAAGGTTGAAATATGTCTTGTGAACTACTCCAAAGCCCGTGTCCCCAATCAATCAATCGATATGCTTGGATTGCTGAGCGCAAGTTCTCTATATCTATATATATTGCATGAGTAATGTGAGCCAAGCAGCCTGCCAGCCTAGAGTCCAAAAAGCTCAACTATATACTCTCCCTTCTCGCTTGTCAAAGCGCGACGACATCCTTCCCAGCATCTACGTGACAGCAAAGATCGTCGTCAAGATCGACAATGGCTCCTCAACAGGACGCTCGCGTCTCTATCCTTGATCTTTCAAGTGGACTGGACACCCTTGTTTTGTCCTAAACGAGCAGGCTGGACAGTTTGATCTCAACTGCTCTGGTTTGTCTGCTATGTGAACAAACACGAGTCAGAGCTGGAACAGCATCGAACAAAACATGCTTGCCGACAGTACAAGCGTCCGCATACCAGAGAATACTCTATACTTATATATCTGTATATACCTGGTCCGATTGCACCGACAACACAGACGTCGAACTGTCAAGATCAGTGATGGATGCTGATTGTCGCCTGGATCACGAAAAGCGGTACAAATGCCCGTATAACTCCTGCTTGCGACGTCAACGTTACCCAGGTCTCCCATACCGGCCCCGAAGGGTGGGCGTGTTTTGGCGCGTTGTAATATTATGTGAGCAGTTGACGAGGCATGTAGGTAGCAGGATAATCCAATGCGAATACCCTCTTCAGATCCTGTTGCTTGGCCTCGACTACTGAACTCAAGTGTCGTGCCGCCAAGTCAGTGTTCATCATTCCCTATCTACAAGGCAATGATGGCATTGAACGTGGATGAGCCCATGACGCAAAGGCAAGTCATCTCCGTCTTCATGCGCAGCTCCGCGTGTTGGATACTTCCACCGTCACTAACCAAGCACAGCCGCACACATCATCGAACGGCATCAGACTGGCGAGAGCACCCTGCGAGCGCGGTACGTATAACGCCCGCCTCTGCTTCCTACGCTTGCTCACTTGCTGAACCCTCCGCAGCACCGACAACACCATGTCCGACGCACAGAACACTGCCAGTCCCAGTCCCGCCACGAACCAGCTCTCGCGCCTGCCCACCGAACTGCACATCGAGTGTATACACCAACTTATGTTGGACACCTGTGGCCTTGAGGATGCCCAAGACACTCGGACACACACGATGAAGTGGTGGTCTTTGAAAGCTTCATCTTGAGCGATCGATCTCGTCGCCCGCAAAGAAATCAGCGCCTATACATCCTTGGCGCGTTATATTATACTTATCTGCCCATCGATCTGTCTGGTCATCGTTGCCATCTTACACATCCGTATGCCACGAGCTGGATATCGGGCTGCACATCTTGCTGGGGTGAGTTGTCAGGGCTGCCCAGCCTCCAACCGACGAGCTAGTCTAAAGTTGGAATACGTCCAAATGCTCGGTGTAAAGCATCTTGAATACCTTCTTCTATGAGAGACGGCTGTCCTGCGATAAAGGCAGACCCTGACCCCAACACTCAAGGTCCAGCACCAGGGCTACGCCAAAGATACGGCAACCATCAAGCCCTTCAAGAAGGTGTAAGATCAGTATAAGGCCATGGTAGAGATGTATTGCACCGAGGAGGGGCTATGCTTTCCTGATGGCCTAGACTATAATAACCCTAATACCAGCGATAAAGAACTGTTTAGAGACCAGCCTAACGAGGATAGCGGCGAGGATAAGGGCGGCAAGGATATCATCCCGCAGACGCAGACACAGGGTACACCAGAGTCCCAAGAGGAAGATTATTTTCGGACAAGAGAGAAACACCCTTACAGCTAACCCAACGTATGGAGAAGTGCTTGAGCTTTTCCCTTTGAGTTTTGACGAAAGACGAAGGCACGCCTGAATCCCCAATACGTGCTATCGGTGCACAGCTTGTGGCAACTTTTCGACTCTACTCCCTCATTTCATCTCTATATATAGTACCTGGAATGGCAAGCCATGCGACTAGTGCAACTCTGTGGTCCTACGATACATCAACGGAAAGTTAGAGCATATCTCTCACCCACGCAGCCCATGCACGAGCTTCACCAAGGTAACAAGCGGAAAATTCCCATTGATACAACAGAGTGTCTGGGCGGAATTGACCCAGGCCCAGCACCGTCACCCACGAGCACGTGGGGCCACTCGATATGTTTCTCGCAGAGGACAATTGCTAGAGGAGAGAAGGCGTGGACAGCCGTCGCAGTTGAAACAGAAACTCTCACTGATTGATACCTACAGAACGAGAAACGTGGAAGTTGGTCGAGCTTTCGTGTACTCTTCTACCTGCCATCGGTCAGTCCCTGAAGATCAAGCGAAGCTGCTGGGGATGGCAACCAACTCAAATCGTTACGCCGATCTTCATGAAACCGTCACCACCGAATTGGATTACCTGGCTCTTTTAGAAGCCACTAACGGTCTATATATGAGGCATATTACTCAGAGTTAAGCGACTACTCAGCCCAAGTGAAAAACGTGTCCTCTTCGAACCATCAGCATATATAAGTACTCCCTGGACATAACAAGACCTCAACAATATATAACCAAGCTAGACGACAACGGCATCATGGACTTTTGCAGAAGCAAAGCATTGGTGTCCGAGCGATCACCTCCCATGCCAATGCAAGCGAAGAGCTCGGCCCCTTGCATCTCCTTCGAGACAGCCTTGGTCGTCTAGCAGGCAGACGTGACTTTCCACGATTATATGAAAAGAATGGGATATGTTTCGTCGCAAGAACAGCACCTATTCTGAAGGGGAGAGTGGTATCGCGTTTGGCTAGGGTGAAGAATTTACACTGTCTTGATGTGTCTGCGGCAACGTCTTCGATACCAATTCTCCATACATCACTCACCCACCTTGAACTCATTCTTGATCCTATATATTACTCAAAGTGACGGAAGCGTCTCACACTCTCTATACTGTCAATGTCCCATGGGAAAATACCACTCAGCCTCCACCAGCGCACCCAATGCTGCATCAGTTCGTCGGGAGTCCAACGACCACACCAATTTGGAGTTCTATCTGAACGACGCCGGAGAAACCTCATCGATACGGTTGCAGGTACTTGGGTGGTCATCGTTCTACTCCATTCAACGAGGGTTCGTACGTTTGCCGTCATGGTATATAATGTCACAGAAGTTACCCAACTCCGCTACGACATGACTTTGTTGCATGGAACAAAGTACGAGCTTCTTTATATACATCCCCTTCGTCTTGCAAACCCAGGCCGCTATTGCATTATATATATGCCTCAAGCTATGTGGCCTGACTGGCTACGAGGTCAGAAACGGGCCTTGAGCAAAAGGCTCTCAAATAAAGATTCCACCCACCACTCCAAGCTAGCAAAGGTTCCCACGCCACGGTCTATACAGGTTGCTGGCTTAAGGGTTTTCTGGATACTAGTGGTTTCATGACTGTCAAACTCAATCTTTTTACCTTATATATACGGCGACATCGTTCGCTATATGTCGATTGCGGATCTCCAAAAAAGGTGCAATCTTCGATTGATGCCTGGTGCAAGCATCTATCCGCTTCTACCAAAACTATATAATAATATTCCTGTCAAATGGTCCGGTTACACGAAATTCCAAAAATCAGGCGACTGCAAATACCAGTCGCGCGATGCAGAACGGTCTAAGACCTAACCTCATGCTGCCCCTGGCTACAATCGCCTATTCCCCCGTGGAACCTCCTAAGGAACGAGGTCACTAGGGTAGAGCTGACTCCAGGTCTTGCTGGCTCTCTGGAGCAGCACTTACTGAACATGCAGCAGCCCTGGCTATCTCTGAAAACCTCGAAGAGAATCCTAAGGGACAATGGATAAGTCACGCAAGTGTCCCAAGGCTTCGCGACCCATCCCTTTCTATATATACTACACTTCGAAGAGAGACCACCATACTCACCCTTTACGTGACCGATGTGACAGATGTGCAACTACTGCACAAGATCCTCTTTGTTCATGTATACTCGACTTACAGGAGGACCACCGGTTACCCGCTAGGATTCTCGCGGCATGGTCAATGTCCACTATTTGCGCATTCTAGACATCCGCCCTGAGTTCTTTCACGGGCGGCCCGCTGTAGCATCACTACAGCGATTCCAGACTGTGTCATGATAGCTACCATATGGTGGCAGCTAACCACCGAGCAATTTGCTCACATCCAATTGTCTCGTGCTGAATGCTTTTAAACTGGCCTTTAGAGTCCCCTCGCGGCTTGACGAATACTAAAAAGAACCCAACAAATGCAGTTTCATTCCCATGATTCATATTGAGGACTCTATCAGCTAGAAGCCATATAAAATTTCTCTCAAACTCACAACAAACCCATACCTTTACCCCAAAGACAAGCGACACTGAGCCTTGCTGGCTCTTCATCGGCAAAAACACGCTCTCACCCGTATCTTGCCTGTGGACTTGAAGACGTTATAAGCATTGGCCACAAGATGCTGGATACTAAACGTCTGACCCGGAAGGGTAACCAGTCCCAGGCAGACCGCGATCCGCTGCTACCACCCTCGGCCTCTATAACTACCGGTAACTTCACAATTGGCTTCGGGGAGGACAAGGAGCTTCGAACTCACTTGGAACGCAGGCGATTCTTCGCAGTGTTAGCGTTAAGGCATATCGCTTGATGATTGCCGACTCTATCAAGCACCTGACGCGATAACCTCTATATTATACTTGGGCTACACCCCACGCATTGTGTGACGTGGGAGGGGCTGCGGATCCTTTGCCAGGCACTCTCGCGATGGATGTCTCAAGAGTTTTGTCTGCTATCAATGGAAACCCTCAAAGACCACAAAGTATAGCTCGATGGCTTGGGATTGACGCCGTTGAGAGAGATGAGGATTCATCTGCTCAGCTTTTCTCAGAGGATCAGTTCCAACTGGGAGAACTAATCTGCCCAGAGACCTATACCAAGCAGTTCAACGCGGACCTGCACTCCATGAGGGATCACAAGGGGTGTCGCTAACCATGTCCTTCCAGGGGCTGTTGCGAGGATTTCCCTAAACCAGCAGTCGCAAGAAAGAACGGCCTCTTGTGTCCAGACCATCTCTCTTTATTCAAGGGAAATGCGAACTTACGGCGATATATATTATACACACTCAGCTTATCTTGAGTGTCGAGTCCAAAGCTCCGCGGACAGACAAGCTGGTTGACAACATCGCCATGAGGCCGTGCGTCTAAGACTGAAAAGTACATGTCTTGTATCTCAAGGAAGTACTCTATCCTTTGGCGTAACGGTCTCTTCCCTAGTAGAGGCATAACACCTTAACCAAGGGAGCTCGACCTAGCTTGGTCAACCAAGCTCTTTCGCCTCTCTAAGGCCACCTGCCTTCAGTGCGACTTTTGCGTATGCATCATATATAAACATTATGTCTTCTATATATATTACAAGGTGCACGTGGACCTTACATGTCTCTTCAAATCCCGAGTTGTATATAACCTCTCTCCGGTGTTTCATGCTATAGTCGAAGAATCACCCACCAAGAGGCATGCTGATTCTCTAGCACGAGACCACGCGAGAATGGAAGAAGAAGTCAAAATTGCTTCGGGAAGTGATGCTGCGACATCGTCTGAGTCCGGTTCCTAGGACTGAACGGATACAGCAGACGAGAAGGTCTTTGATGGTCGATCCCACTCTTATACACAATTAAGAACGATTCATTATATATATACATGCCCTACGAATGGTGTGCGCGACGAGAAACTCTTCCTATGCTCTTGGGGAGACTCTCCGCTGTGCACCAACCGACTAGGAGCAAGTTGCAAGCTGCGACCGGCCCAAACGACACTCTTTCTATTGCAGTTGTGTTTCGAGATGCTATCTACATAATCGCTTAGGGAGGAGCAACGTTATCCATCTCATTGAATCATGGGAAGGCTGTCGACCTGTCGCAGCCATGAAGGACTCAACCGAGCCTTGCCCACTAACCAGGAGTGGCAAAGAACCAGCTGATTGATTAGCTCCGTGCTTTTGGTGGGCTAAGAAGATGCCTGCTTCGTTGCATGGATGCGAGACGGTTGTCACGTCCATCATCACAATTTGACAAAGTTTCATTTGACTTCACGAGGTCTCTTTGCAATACTAAAAATGGCCAAACACAACTACACTATATATGCAACCAACTGATCTCTATATAGACAAAGGCCAACGTGCCCTGAACAAAGAGGCTGGCTACAATCACGACGTCAGTCTATCAACCGGGAGATCATGCGATATCCTCTGTATTCGTGCGTCCAATCCAGACGAGCATGAGACACGTCATTAGATCTTTGAGAACGCCTTTAGGCATCATGTATCAAGCATCACTCAGGTGTGCAGTAGAGCATAGCGAGGCACTATGGCTGCGGCATCAAACACACCAAGTGCATATACGACACCCGTGGTCACCTTGAGCACGACTATATGAACGCCTGGATAGCCCAAGATCCAACGGCAATAGACACAACAGAAACGCCGCCCACCCATATCCCGTTCCGTGGCCCTATTTGAGAGAATATACAAACAGTCAAAGTCCGTCGAAAGAACGACTCAGAGAATATTTGTCTCGTCAGATTTTTATATCTAAGAACGATCGTGTTCTTCTATATCTACGCGGCCCCGGAAGAACAGTCGCTTGGTGGACAAACCCCTAACATCTCACCACCAAGCACAACCCTTATATACCTGAAGAGTCTACAAGAGTCACGGCAGCTGCGCGCCAACTGCATCTACACTTGGTAAGTCTCAGGGATCTCCAGTTGAATAGTTCTACCATCCATGTACTGTCCGGGGTTGGCTAACTCAGTCCATAGGATATACCACAGGCGCAGAAGGCTTTCTGTCTTGTGAATGTTCTGCAGCGATCAACACACACGTTCTTTTTAGAGTCTTTGTGAAAGCTGCTACGCGGTATCTTATGCAAAGCCAAAATATAAAGGCTTATTGGGCCAGTCAAATGCACAAACTGCAGTAAGTGTGTTCATTTTCGTGGAAAGCTCACTGGGAAAGTTATTAATAACTGAACTAGAATTTTCCGCCTAGCAACGGTTTTACATTATAAGTGACACTTTCTGCAGTGACAAATCGGTCACCATGCTCTATAGTGAGGATGACGACGACGAAGGCAACTCCATGTTGTGGATCCATACTAGCCTTTGGGGCGCCAGCGACTGGTACCATAACTTCTGGAAGGGCAATAGGAAGTAAGTTACTATTATCTATAAGCCCCATTAAGACTCTTTTACTAATAATGTCAAAGGAGAGCCGGGACCGCATCTGTCTCTAAACAACGCGTCATTATATACAAACCGGACCCCTACTGCAATCCCAATCAAAGTGGGATCTATTACTGCAACTATGGCGCAAACTTCACCTTGATACATCCAGGGCGAATTGCACAACGGTCTAATTTTGGTGTGGTTATAGACATTGAGTTTTCATCCATGGAGGACATACCCTTCTTCGTTACAGCAGAAGTACTGGTGCCAAAACCCAGCTGGGCATCCGGTGGCTTACCGGCAAGTCATCTTATATATACGGCTCGCTTTGACAATGATATCATTGCCCCTGGTACAGAGACATTTTACCTTCTGCGACGACCCTATCGCCCCAGACCTCCATTAATGTCTCGAGAATTGATGCTTATCCGGGAGACGAGAACGGGGCACACATTGCGGCAGACAGGATAACATTATCATGTTGGGTCACAGAACGCATGAGAAAGTACCTGTGTCACTCTTGACATATTTGGACCACCGCAAGTTGAAGAATTTATAATCCTCTTTGGCATTGTTACTGCTGCCCACCCTGACAGCTCATCGTTGCTTGGCCTGGAGCATGTTACCGACTCTACCCAGCGTCTACCTTCCCGCCCTACACTATATATTGCGGCAGCCGACTGAGATAACCAACCGACGCTGAGAACCCTCAGCGGAGAATGTACCAAAGGTACACCTGGGAGCTGCCTGTGTCGCAACCTGTTTCCACCTCAATCGCCTCTGGCGCCCAAAGCATCGAGATGACCATGAGAGTCTGCACGACGAAGACAAAGAAGACGAAGACGCTCTTCGGTATCGTGCGCGAGATCGAGACGTCCTCCGGGGGCTGGTTGTTGTGCGCGTCATGGGGCGCATGACGACGGTCACGAAGTCCTGAAGAAGTGGAAGTCAACATTTGACCCCGGGAGGTCGAGGCTGAACGGGTTTGAGAAGGAGAAGAAGGTAGTCACGGTGTCCTGCTCCACCGGCGTCTTAATGAGGCCCGTAAGGCATGTGATAGTTGGCCTCAGCACCATCCCATCGGTATCATGGGGGTTCCCGTCTGGCTGACTATGAACCTGTTGAAGATATCGCGGTCCTTGCATGCCATACCAATCCTACTATGGGCTTGCAGGTGCAGGCTTCGACTTTTATATATATGGACGCTCATTTGCGCACCCACCGGAGACAGGATCAAGTTTTTTCTTCCACCAAAGGGATAAGATGTACATGCCTCTGCCCGACTATATATCTCGCCAGACCACTTCCATCTTTAGAGAGTGGGTTTGACACCTGCGACGTCGGTCTGGAACAAAGTCCTTTTTGCGGTGTATTCGCTCTGAACCAAGGCTATGAAAGACTCTACTACCAAGCGTTCAGATTCTCTGCCAAGTTGCCTCAGCTACAGCCAGGAGTCTGTCACACCTAAGCTCTGAGCAACTCACGCAGGCATTCCGATTTCTCGCGACACTGAGCAGCTATCCAGAACTGCAAGCTGCCGCATTACTCCCAGACCATCACCGAGCCGTACTCGGTCCGGCCCCAGAGTCAAGAAAGAATGCAATACAGCCTATAGCGAGACTCGCTCAAAGAGAACAACCATCGCAGAGCAACCCTGAGACGTAGGGCTGAAGCCAGACTTCTCTTCACCACTTTTACACTACGACTAACATCAAAATTTGCATTTAAACTTATGTATATAGTCATCCATCCATACGCACATTGAGAATGTTTTCGATCTCTCTGATCCGCTAGGTACCACTGTCTCTCTCCCGCACTCAGGAGAGAAGATGCAAGAAGGGGGAATGAACGAATATTGAGTATGTATTCGCAAGCTACGCATCAGTGTAGACACGGCCCACTGATTCACGCGATCTCGCCCCTGCTCTTTCAATACATACGCACCAGAGCGATAATGGTCGATTGTTCCTTGTGGGAGAGAATTGTTGATGACAACTTCTGCCGTTCCAGCATGCGACGAAGTGACACCCTTACCGGAAGGGACTCATTACCAAACTCACCAATACTTATATATAACTTGAATCCTCTTGCAGAGAATCGTTTATTCGGCGATATGCGCAAGGAGGTGCAGGTTGCTGCTCTGAGGCGAAGACACAGCGACATGACCTTCGTGAAGACGATGCCCAGGAACATCCTTAGTGAGCGGCAATGCGGCAAGATTGCACTAGACGTGACGCGGCCCATACGACAAGTCAACCCAGCAAGCATCGGAGAGGTCGGCTCGCGCTCTGAAGGGTCACGTGGACACACGTGTCGTCTCTGACAACGACGGTGTGGTGGTTTTGCAGAGAAACATATACCTGCAAGGTACCGAAGACGTTAGTAAAGCCATTTCGTCGGCATTATAATTTCAAGTACAGGGAGCATGTCCCTTTCCAAGCACGACGTTGTGTCTCTGGAAAACGTCGTGAGATAAACATGTACATCGATGCAGACCTCATGGACGACGCTCGGTGGTCCCTCTTGGCTTTACTCTATACTATGGACTTGACAGAAGACAGCAGTATGAAGAGCAGACATTCCTACTATAAAAATGCATGCGTAATACTCGTGCTCGTCTACCAGACAACAGCCTCCTCGCCGTCTACAAAAAAGTCAACGGCTATTTCGGCCGAGGTCGAGTTGGTTAACCCCGGCTACAAGACCCGTGTCAAGGCCTGGATACCTTTGCCTATACCCTTCTGTTGCCACTTCATCGACGAAGCCCATTCTGTTCACGGAAGTAACCCCCGTTCATCAGATACCTCAAGAGGGTTCGAGCGCCGGGACGACGGTAGCGGAGCGTCACGTATACCATCAGCTCCTGACGATGCCCATGGGATGATCGCCGACGACACCTCGACGGCCCAGCAATCGCTCAGACTTTAACGATGAGTGCTGGACTGTGCCAACACGCATCGTCGGAAAACACTGCTGTGACTTTTGAAGACGACAGCAACAGGCACGAGATGCTGAAGGATGAAGAAACTACCTAGCGCTTTTGAGGAGCTCGGCGAGCCGCATGATGCGACGTGGCCTATGCTGCAAAGACTTCTCACACGAGAGAAAGAAGACCAGAGACCAAATATATATACAGAGAGATTGGGACCCCGAAAGCTTTTGACAAGTTTGGATCAAAGGGCCCTCCTCAATCAACCTCACATATGTCTACCTTACTGCCGAAGGTCAAACGATGAGCGCACCGTCTGTCGTTAATGCATCATTTGCTCCGCGACCTCATCTTGGTGGTTAGCCTTCGTATGTACGGGAGCCCCAAAGAGTATGCCTCGCCTTTGTTGAACTATCTTCTCCTGGCCAGATCATTGGAGATGAACACATCATGGCGATTCGGATCTGGTCTGTTGCTTGTGTTTTCCTAGACAAGGAAGCTCTTTGAGACTGTCAAGTATATACTGCATCGCAGAAGCAGCTGCCTATATATGTCGTACGAAGAGCAGCCGATGCTACCCTATGCATCATGCGTATCTTTCCGTTATATTATCAGCTCTCATTCTACCGCTTTTATAAGAGTCGCTTCGATCATGATGTACATCTCCATCATCGCCTCTAGCCTTGACACCTTCATTTTGACCCTTACTAGGTGATCTGTATCAGCAGGCAAATGGTTGTTCTTAACTTTCCACAACTTTCGAGAGTATATATTCTAAGTATTCCATCACTGAAGAACTCGACTTCATTCAAATGTCTCGCGGTGGCACAAGCTGCGCTTCCATCCCGTTGATCTCAAGACCACAACGAAGGACAAGCATTGACTGGCAAGCTGCCCACCTCCCCAGACGGTGAGGCAAACGCGTGGCGTGAACGGCAGAGAGCGCTAGCAACCTGAAAACACAGCGAAGGAGCGTGGAAGAAGCTCGTTAAACTAGAATACACAGTAAGTACTTCAAATCGTTGGTTCTAGCAGTGAGTTTCATCAGTAAATTGAATATCAGCACCTGCCAAGGTGTCTCCAGTCATTTGTTTCTAATGTCTCCTGCGGTGGTATAGGAACCAATCTCTCTACAGGATTCATCTACTTGGCGGCAAATTTGGTAAAGCTATTAAGAATACTCGTCGTTCGCTTTATCGTTCAGAAATCTATATACACTCGGAGTTTCAAGCCGTTCGTCAGGTCACTGTTTCGACCGCTCAATATATGGTCTGTGAGATCGAAAACATTGCGTTCCAGAGCCCAAGACTTGTTATCGTGCTTTCAAAGCGTTGCGCTTTACAATCCGAGTCGAACAAGTCTGACAGGGAAGGCAAGCGCAAAAGGCCGGCATGTGCAGACGAAGGCCGGCCAGAAAAGAAGAGTCATGGCACAGACCCTCACAACATGAGCTATATTGTACGAGACGTATGATTGGATTGGGTATCCGTAATCCATCTACAAATCAAGATAAGCGTGCTGCCTCTGTTCACGAAGGTCCTAAGCTTCTCCTGCTCTCCGGGGTGCTCTGCCTACAGCCACACCAAACACGATGTGCTAAGACAGCGGATCAAGTTTTTTACTATCTGGTTTCGCAGAATTCTCCTTTACCTGTTGGTGCTGATCCTCTCGTCAATCGTCACTCCTAGGGATATATCGAGGGTTCGAGAGAAGCTTACAAAATTATATAAGGCAAAGCTGGATATGCTTGGCTCGAAGACAACTTTCTTCCAACAAGCCCGCCTGGTTTATCGACTTCCTGATATCACAGTTATGGCTGGCACGAGTTCCGAGCCACTATATAGCCTCCGAAGCGGCGAGCAGGAAGACTGGAGGGCCGCAGCAATATAGTCAGTGGCAGTAAGCGACAAGAGCTTCACATTGTTGGCCAAGAATGCCAGATGCTTTACATACATACCCCCACAAAGAAAGCTCACAATGTTGCCAGACCCCTCTTCAACCAGTGACTCATTGCGAGGAGAAGGGCGCCCGGTGCTCGGATTTCTTCCACGGACAGCAAGCCCACAGCCGGTGGCTTTACCAGTTGGATCGCATGTAACAGCGGGCAGATGCCAAAATTGCCACTCGCACTTCAAGAAACACAAAACGGAGAGAGAGCCTCGCGAGGATCTTTCTACTCGCAAGTGTAAGAACCCCAATTGCGGTGTTGCTCTGCAACCGGGGGAGAACGAAGGAGGCCGATGTCAAACCTCGATGCCTCTTCGCGCCGTTTGACATAGCAGACCATGTGGCTACCTGCCACGGAAGATGCCTAGGTTGTGTCAGGGCAAAGGCGATGCTACAGGAGATTTACCTGGGAAGAATTCAACTTGCAGCGCAGCGTGGAAACAAGATATATAACAGAAGACAAGATACTCAGATCGATTGCTGAGGAGTTGGGATATATAACAAAGAGTTTACGGCGTTCATTATCTGGAACGGTACATGTCCAGTCTGGGACAACAAAAGACAAGTTGGGTTGCCGCCCTAAACCCATTCAATCCACGGACAATGAGCCTCCTTGACCCAGAAGGAGTCTTGCCATGCAGTTTCAACTGCAATCTCGTCAATCATTTACGGCAATACTCAACAGGGAGTATCTGAAGGACTTGAAGCCTTTGTACAGAGAATGGACCATGGACACCATACGCCAAGTAAGACACACGATGGAAAATGTCTTTATATAAACGATTAAACTTGTTTGGATCCCGATATTCCTGCACAAAACGGTTTAGCTTCCTTCATCCGCTGGCTAGTGGCCGGGATTCTGTCTACATCAAGTACTTGGTAAGAACACATCAACGACTTCTGGACCTGCCACTATATATTGTCCTCAAGTGCTTGATGGGCACTTGAATGCTATTTCCCGTATGATATCGTATGGCCTTGAGAACATCATCCTGCCAAGCCGGTCAGGGATAAAGATCAACGGTACCACATCCAGGGAGAATGAGCTCTGGAGCGACAGGCAATCTCATTATCTCCCTCCTGGGGCCCCGAAGGTTGACTGTGATATTACCATGGGGACTGAATCTACACATCAACTCCGAGCGCACGTGTCTAGCTTGCGTTTTATAGTAGCTTTCAATGTTCTCCCTGATGGAGAACCTGTGCACAAGAAGATTCATCCTTTCGAGGGGTTTCTCATCACTTCCCCAGGCGTCTCTCAATTACCAGCTACCAACAGCAAACTCACAATAATGCAAAGGGCTTGTGCCAACCTTATGAAGAAACTGATGTTAATATTCATGACGCTTGGAGGAAGAGTGAAGATGGTCGCGTGGCTGCTCTGCCGCAGACATGGATAATTGAAGTAGTTTACAGATTGGTGAATATGTAGTTAGTCAATAAAAACCCATCAAAAACGTCAAATGATACCCAAATTGCGACGGTGACATTCAAAGCAGGGGTCCTCCAGGGCAAAAACGCAGCTGCATGGATGACCCCTCCCTCTGGCTGCCCGTCCCGACGGCCCCGATGTCGCCGGCCGGACCGGATGGACCCTTGTCGGAGCCGGCTGAACGGGGCGCATATCGGTGCTATACGACTAGGGGGTTGCTAAAATATCGGTGAGGCGCTGCCTCAATTTCGCATGTTTCCTTTTTTCGGGTATCAGGAGTGTACACATTCCATGTAGGGGTCGCACATGTGTCACCTGCTATTCTTGCTGAGCTCTAATCGAGCTGACGAGAGGACAGGGAGCAAGCCAGCTTAGCACATCATATCCCGTGCTGGGGGCTGGCTTATCTTGTCTTGCTTGCTTTCTTCTCGTGGTATACAATTTATTCTCTTGCATCTACTCTTATTGCATTGCTGTGACACTGACGACCATGACTTCTGACTCTTCTTTACCCAGCGATGGTGGCTGTAAGGGATGTGCAAAGATACTGGAGAGCGAGAAGCGACACGCAGAGGATAATATTACAGATGATGACCGTGAGTGCTTCTGTTTCCTTGTTCTCTTAGCATTGGGTCCAGCCAATGCGCCTCTTTTCCTGCGATCATCCTCTACCATTGCTCCCAACCAGCGCTGTTATCTTATCAATTGGACATCGAGCATAGCCAAGCGGTTGTTCGATAGCAAAAACAGCATTGGAATTCTCCCAAATCTTTCAACAATCATCTTCTGCCACGACTCATCGTCACTTCACGTCTGCTGTTCTACATCAAGAGTTCACTTACAGTTCAACAATTCCCCGAGAGGCTAGTGCCGATTTAGGGGCTCCCGAAAGGAGGGTGGCTAGTGAGCCCACAAGGCTGCATGCGTGGCTCAGCTACCTATCAACCAATCAACACACTCATCCATCACAAGGCTGTGGCGTCCATGCCTAGATTGAAGACATTCCCAACACTTGAAAGTGCCGTGATTTGTCCTCGATGGCGAATGCCCAACGAAAGTGGCACAATTCATGCCAGAAGCTTGTGCTTCTTCCTTTTTTTTTTTTTACCGTGCCCAACTCCCTGAGACTTTACGAGGAAAAGGAGACCCTGGCCTGGTATTGCGCTATCGCGTCATACTGGGGCTGAATTTCTGAGCGGTCTCGGCGCTGTCACTGACTCTTCTACACCCTATCTTATCCATTCACAACACCACATTCGTCTATCGCAGCTGGTGATATTCAAGACATGTATGTTTTCTTTAACCTAAAGTCTTGCTGTTCTTCAATTATGTCACTTAGTGTTTAACGCCATACACTGCCCTTCCCAAAACGCCCTGCCTCTGCCCCTCCCTTATTCCACATGCTTTCACCGTCAAACTAACAATCAGCCACAACAGAAACTCTCACGATGCCCTCACGGACGGCCTCACCGACAATGTCGCCTGGTCCCTCGTCTCCGATACTGTCTCCTCTCGAAGTCGCCGAAGATCCTACGCGCCCCGACCTCGTTCACTCCCTCTCCCACACGAGCACCGTCCTCGCCCTCGCCGTTAGCCCACAGCACGAAACCATCTACGCTGGTACACAAGATGGCGAGATCGTAGCATGGTCTCTCGATACCTTCCGCGAGGTCCATCGCGTTCAAGCGCACAAGCGCAGCGTCCTGTCTCTGTCGCTATCGCCCGACGCCTCCCTCTTGTTCTCTAGCGCTGGAGACCCCATCATCAACGTCTGGGATCCCAGTACCTTGACACGGCGTTACGAGATCTACGGCTCCTACGATGTCGGCGATATCTTTTGCACCGCATACAGCCCCCAGCATGAGACGCTATACCTCGGTGCCCAAAATGCCACCATTCAGTGGATTGGGCTTAACGATGCTATAGCTCGTGTCTCCCGTGAGTCGCAGCAACATCCCGATCGTCGAAACCATCGCTTCTTCGATTCCAAGGCTGTCGGCGGCACAAGTACACCCCGCCGCAATGACGATAGATGGGACTTGATCCCCAAGGCAGAAACTGTTCTCCAGATGCACTCTGGCTGCGTTAGGAACTTTGCACACTACGGCTATGTATACTGCATGCTCATGGCTAAGGGTCCTACTGTGGAGGTTGGTACTGACGATGATGTCTTGATCTCTGGCGCAGGCGATGGAACCATCAAACTTTGGAGTCTAGGACATGCGGCTGGTGAGGACGAGGAGCATGGTGGTGGTATCCAGGAGATTATGACACTGGGCGTGGATGATGGCGAGTCCGTTCTGTCTCTGGCGCTTGACAGTTCGTTCTTGTACGCTGGTAAGCTTGACGGTATCGTCGAGCTTTGGGATCTCGACACTGCGCAACGATTGAGGGTGATCAAGGCGCACGATTGCGATATCATGTCGATACAGATGGGCTGGGGATATTTGTGGACTGCTGCAACTAATGGTTGGGCGAGCGTGAGTACTCTCTTTACCATGAAGGAATTGCCTTGCTAACACTTGGCAGAAATACAGCACCACACACTACGGGAAATATCAGCATGCCTCGTCCGGAGCTGTTCCCCAAAAGTACCAGTGTCTCCTGCGATGGGAGGCTCACCGGGGCAAGGTCCTCGCCTCAGCTGTGACCAATTACAAAAACAAGCAATATTTCATTACCGGCGCCAACGACGACAATATTTCCATCTGGTCGATCGATAGCGACAAGTGCCATAACAAGGAAAAGGAGGTATCGCAGGCATCAGACAACCTACTGCTGTCGTCACTGAGAGACTTTGTATCGTACAAGACGGTCTCCTCCCGTCCGGAGTTCGCAGAGGATTGTCGCAAAGGAGCGACCTACCTCGGTGCACTGTTCAAACGTCTAGGAGGTCATGTCGAGTTGCTCAGCACTGAAAAGCACCACAACCCGGTCGTCTACGCTCGTTTTTCCGCCAAGAAAGAGGCAGCTGAGAGGCGAAAGCGAATTCTCTTTTACGGCCACTACGATGTTGTTGCTGCTGACAGTCGCAAGGGAAAATGGGAAAACGATCCATTCACCATGTTGGGAACCAATGGCTACCTGTACGGTCGCGGTGTCAGCGACAACAAGGGACCCATCATTGCTGCTCTGTACGCCGTGACTGATTTGATGGAGAATCAGCAGCTAGAGAACGATGTCATCTTTTTGATTGAGGGCGAGGAAGAGTTTGGATCGCTTGGGTTCGAAGAGGCCGTCAAGAAGAACAAGGAGCTGATTGGCGAAGTGGACTACATTCTTCTTGCCAACAGTTACTGGCTGGACGATGAGGTGCCATGTTTGACATATGGTCTCCGCGGTGTTTTGCACACCACTGTCTGCGTTGACGCACCTCGTCCGGATATTCACTCTGGTGTTGACGGATCCTACATGATGAACGAGCCTCTGTCAGATCTGACTCAGATCCTTGGCAAGCTCAAAGGACCGGGCAATAGGGTACAGATTCCTGGGTTCTACGATGGCATTCTTCCAGTGACACCTGAAGAGGAAGCGCGCTACGACGATATCGCTCAGATTCTTATCCGCAGCAACCCCGAAAAGGGTCCCGAGGAGAGGCTGAAGCAGTCGCTTATGGCACGATGGAGGGAACCCAACTTGACACTCCACAGGTACAAGGTTTCAGGGCCTGATGGCAGTCTGGTAAGCAGTCACGCCAGCTCTCACATCAGTCTGCGTGTGGTACCAGGACAAGAAGTGGACACGGTGATTGAAGCCCTCACGACATTTTTACAGAATGAGTTTTCACAGCTCGAATCGCAAAACAGACTAACCATCAACGTGGACAACCGAGCTGAGCCTTGGCTCGGCGACCCCACCAACGCTATCTTCCAGACCCTGGAAAAGGCCATCGTGGAGACATGGGAGGACTGCTTCGAGACATCCACATCATCGGGAGAAGCGACGCCAGACGAGGCTGTCGACGACACAGCAGGCAAGCCCAAGGAGGAAGAAGTTCTCTCGGTCAAGACCAAGCTGGGCAAGCCACGTAAACCGCTGTATATCCGCGAGGGTGGCTCGATCCCAGCGATTCGGTTCCTGGAGAAGGAATTTGGTGCGCCGGCTGCTCATCTGCCCTGTGGACAGTCGAGCGACTCTGCGCATCTGGATAACGAGAGGATGTGTCTTTTGAATCTCCTCAAGGCACGTGAGATTTTTGCAAAGGTGTTTGGCAGGCTATGAGATGAGGCGGTGTCTGATAAGACGAGTCAGGATCCTTGTGACGATGCGAGATGTGGATTTGATGTATGATAGAAGGTGAAATATGTAGGAATTGATACCCTGTCTTGTGGATATGGCGTGATTCTCGGTGCATTAGGAATGAGCAATAACCGTGAGGTCTGTGAGCTGTTTTCCGCCTTAGATGATGGAGACAAGATAGGGATGATTTGCAGGAAGGTAACGTTTCCGTCTGAACGGTGCACGTCAGCCTTGCAGGGCAGTGAGACTTGGATGATCGTCACAAGGGATATAGATATAAGCTTGCCACTCAGTAAATACTCACCATTCAACAGTCTTGGACATGTTGATGTTGATTATCTTACCCTACAGACCCGCCAAGCCACGTTCCTTAATTACATTAGCAAGGATATCCGAAAATAGCCCTGCATCAACCAATCAGCACCACGGCCTTTGTTCTGCTGCGCCATGATGGGGCTAGTGAAGCCATTGACGGTAAGCTGGGGCCGATCCTTCGTGTCCATCTTAACCCAAGAGCATCTTGGTGCTGACGAGAAGGATCGTCGCTTAGGAAATTAAAGAAAATCACCGGTTCCGTCATCATGGTCCTACAGCTGGCTTTTAGCGTCTGTGGAGGGTTGTATTTTGTATTCAAGCTTTGGCCCCCCCTGTGACAAGCTGAGTTGTTTCTCTCTTGTTTCTCCCTCTCCTCTTCCTCTCTCCACTGTATTCTGTTTCCACTCCCGACGAATCCGTCACTGGTTATTATCTTTTTCTGTTTTAATTATTGAGTGTCGCTCGCTTTTTACTTGGTCGTTCAAGAGCTTGGAATTACATGGCCTGCGACTTTTGTTATCGGATGATTGATCTCTTGTCCCCTGTTTACGATTAATATCCGTGTGGCTGGGCTGAAACAGGGCCATCCTCACCAGCAAATCGCCCTATATTCGCATTAAAAACATCAAAACACCATCGAAATTTGCGAAAATACACGATATACTCTACCACAATCGATCACAGCTTAATTGGCACGCTCGCTCACCATGGCGTCGCGTTGGTTCACCCTCGTCCTCCTCCTAACGCCCGTCCTCGCCGACCTCAAAAACAACTTCGACTTCTACCCCAAGGGCGCACAAGCATGCCTCAACAAAGCCGCCGACAACGCTGAATGCACCGGCGCCGATAGCAAGGAGCTCAACTACTGTCTCTGCGGTCTCGGCAACTACAACAATGATTTTATTCTGGGTTCCGCGCGTTGTATCGGCGATAAATCACCAGGCGACGTCGACAGCACATTCGATACTATGCAAACCGCCTGCAAGACGTCCAACACCCCTATGAAGGTCTCCAAGCAGGAGTTTCAAGACGCAGCGAAGGAGGGCCAGACTACGACTTCAGCTTCCACTTCGGCGACTGCTACGGCCACGAGTGCTCAAACCACCACCACCAACTCTGCTGAACCTACCGCCAGCGACGCAAGCACAGACGACACGGGCCTCTCGACAGGCGCCACAGCCGGTGTAGCGGTTGGTGCTGCGGTGGGAGGCGCCGCCGTCGTTGGTCTGTTCGTCTGGTTCTGGCTGCAGCGTCGCAAGAAGAAGACGGAGGAGTCGCACCCGATGCTACCCAACTACGAAGACGGCTCATCACCAGCCCACCCCACCGAACCCAAGCCCGCATGGCCGTCACCACATCCAAGCCAGGGCTGGGTATCGCCGCACCCGAGTCAAGGCTGGCCGACGCCAGATCCGAACGCGGGATACTACGCTCCGCCGAAGCACGGCGCCGGGCCGGTAGAGCTGCCGCCGGACAGTGTGGCGGCGCCGACACCGGTGTATGAGATGGACGGCACGGGGACGGCGGTGGAGATGCCTGGGTCGACGCCGGTGGATGGACACGGGGAGTTGCCGCATAGTCAGGCTGGGGAGGCGAGTCGGACATGATGGTTAAATGGATATTTGGCTGGCGTCGGAGGGAAAGAATTGGGTACACATAGAGGTTACAGCCTCGGAGTTTTTGTGATTTGGAATTGGGATTACGCAGCTGGGACGATGAATGTATACCTTACTGGTTGGATATTAGCGTACACATACTTTTTCCCTCGCATTTTGCTTCATTTGCTTTCCATGGTGATGTGGCTGAGGTTGCTTATTTTGCCTTATCGGTGCTTGTCCTTCCGCTGCGGGTGTGGTTGGTCCTGCTGTCAGCAGAGGCCTTTTAAACAGGCCATTCTCCCCCTCTCCTCACTTCTTACCAGGCTCTGCTTTTCCTCTTCGCATATCCCTCAAACCAACGTTGTACCTGGGGCGATACTTTGCCGATATTGCCAATTTCGAGACTACAACCAACATGGCCCTGTGTACGCCGTGTTACGAGCTTTGCTGCGGTATTGCTAAGGATGCGGATTCCATGTATGAATTTGAGAAATGGTACAGAGCTAATTGTAGAGAACCTGAACCAACCGAGGTGCCAAGACTGCCTGGTCTTTTGCATTCTTGTTGGGAATCCTTTTGCAAGTCCCTCGATCAAAAGTGTCCCGTTTGTTGGGTTGCGTGGCGACGCATGAGACCCTCGCCTTCAGCCGCCTATCGCGATACTGAGTGCCATTCGTTCATTGTCTGGTTACGGAGGGAGGAAGGCAGTTACTTAGAGACCCGTTTGTTGCAATTTGGTTATTCAGGCAGCGAGCCAGGACTTCTTACGGTTTTCGTCAGCTTTACTACAAGACAGCAGTTCACAGGTAGCCCACGCTATGATGTACATGGATTGTCTATGGCTAACAGTCATTCATAGATTCGGTAGTTGAATTGGAGGGCCACCTTGCTTCTGATACCACTTTTAAAACCATCCGATCCTGGCTCTCAGAGTGCCAGAGGAAGCACCCAAAATGTCAATTACGGGAGCAGCACCCTCTGAAAAGCCACAAGGCTCCAACGCGCTTAATTGATGTGTACCATGGCCAATCAAAGAGATGGGCGTTGGTCGAGACGAGAGCTCAGGATCAAGACTATACAAAGTATATTGCCTTGACGCATCGATGGACAAAGAACACACCCAAGTTGCTATGGAACAATTACTTATCACGGAAGAACGCCCAACCTGACGATTGCGTGCCACGCAGCTACCAAGATGCTTTCGCCCTCTGTCGTGCACTCGGTTTCAGATATATCTGGATTGATTCACTTTGCATTTTTCAGGATTCTCCCGAGGATTTCCTCCAAGAGGCTGCCACAATGACAGACGTCTACATGAATGCCACTTGCACCTTCAGCATATGCTGCGAGTGCTCCGATGACGGGTTTCTTCGGCCTCGCAACCCAAGCACTATCCCTCGATGGCTGGATGTTACTACGGCTGCAGTATCCGAGTCAACTAATTATGCCTTTGTTCGGGACCGATGGGAGTGGCACGATGTAATCAACTACTCCCAAGTCAACCAGAGAGGCTGGGTGCTTCAAGAACGGCTGCTGTCACCAAGAATCCTTTACCTGGGCAACGATGAGTTATACTGGGAGTGCGACAATCTTCGAGCTAGCGAAACCGCCCCTAAGGGGATTAGTAAAATACAAGACTACGACATGCGACCAAACATTGCTGCTTTTCATGACCCCAACCTAAGCACGTATCTGTGGCACAGGATTCTAGAGTACTACATGTTCAGTGCCTTGACATTCGAGACAGATAGATTGATTGCCATTTCGGGCATCGCCAGGTTCTTGTTCAGTCAGCCCGATGAGGAGTACATTGCAGGAATACGCAAGAGATACTGGATGAATGATCTCCTTTGGTCTCCCACATACGGTCAGCCAGAGTTCAGTCGACGTCCGGACGATTCTACGCCTTCATGGTCGTGGGCAGCATGGCCTGGGCCCATCGAATGGCTGACAGCCTATTCTGATCCTCTGCCCGACATACCAGAAATGCCAGATATCCAGCAAGAATGTAGCCCTCTAGCGTACCTGAGCAACAGCAGCTTTGTACCCATGGGGAGCGACATATATGGCTTACCAAAATCGGCAGCTCTGGATTTGTCCTGTCTGCTTATCCCGGCACAGTTCAAGGTGTTCGTTACTCGCATGGATCGCGCCAGAAGAATGGAAGACGACACTCCGTGGTTGCAATCCGATGGCTTTCTGTTTCCACTGCCATACCCGCGAGTTCCTCACGAAGGACCATCAAGTATCAATCTACCCTCAAACAATTGTGTCAATTTTGAACCAACATGCTTTGTCCTCCCGCTTGTTGATGCGGGCCCTCAGGGCAAGCATGGCTCCATATGCGGCTTGGTGGTTCAGCAGCGGCGGCAGGGCCATGACTTCCAGATGGAAGAGTTTATCCGCATAGGTAGCTTTGTGGAATACTTAGAAGACAGGCCCGAGAGAATCATTCAGAGCGTAGTGTACAATGCTATCTTGGAGCAGGTTCCGAATAATAGAGGGAGTGAGGTGGAGGCTAGCCGAGAGACGGAGTTCCAGTCAAGACTCCACGAGTACGCAAGAGATTGCAGAGATAAGATCCAACCTCCTGAATCGATAAGAGAACCTATCACGATGGGGGCTAAGTGGAAGACCATTCGCCTTGTCTGAGGAGTGTTGGGGATTGAGAAGATGGTGTTGAGTGAAAGTGTGGCGCAATTTGATATGTGGCACAGTCGTGGCGCAAGCTGCCAAGCTCCACAGATCAGCAAGGGATAGGTAGCTTCCGCAGTTTCACATGCTTTTTCATTCTGAAGCTTTACAATTGTGAGCTAGGTATTCAACGACCTGTGCTCAATTACCTGTTAAAACATCATATTTTATCACGACACTTGAGAGAAGTACTCAAAATGGCTGACAGAAAAACATACGTTCTCATCACAGGGTAAGACTAACCAACCTTTAACTCAATTGAAGCTGTTGAGATGCTAAGACCATAAAAGCTGTTCACCCGGTGGTATTGGCCATGCCCTTGCTCTCGAGTTCCATCGTCGAGGTAAGTCACTCTGAACCCTCTCATGCGAGAATATACTGACACTTCACAGGCTGCCACGTCATTGCAACGGTGCGCAACACCGACCTGATCAAAGATCTCGAAGCCCCCGGCATCAGCGTCCTCCCTCTTGAAGTAACCTCACCCAAGAGCATCGCAGAATGCAGAGACAAAGTCTCGGAGCTCACAGGCGGCCGTCTCGACATTCTCGTCAACAATGCGTAAGACCCCCACCATCGCATTGTATAAATAGATAGATATACTGACCTCCTCAGCGGTCGAACACACACCATCCCCGCTCTTGACATGGACCTCGATGACGTCCGCGCCACATACGAAGTCAACGTCTTCGGCCCCATGTCCATGGTCCAGATCTTCGCACCTCTTCTGATCGAAGCACGCGGGCTGATCATCAACATCTCGAGCACATCCGCTCTGGTGCCCTATCTCTTTGGCGCAATCTACTCGTCCACCAAGGGCGCTCTGAACGTGTGGTCGCGCGCGCTGCGTCTCGAGCTGAAGCCCTTCAACGTGCGGGTGATGAATGCCGTGACCGGAACTGTGCGGTCCAACATCGCTAGCCGCACGCACAGGGAGCTGCCGGAGGGCTCCATGTACAAGCCTGTGCAGGATGTGTTTGAGCGTCGGTTGACGTTTAGCCAGCGCACGGCGACGGTGCCGACGGAGGAGTATGCGCGCAAGGTTGTTGGGCAGGCGCTCAAGGGGGAGGGGTATCTTGGTGGGTGGTTTGGAAGGACGCCGGATTGGTACTATGCTGGAGGGATGGCGACCAGGGTGTGGTTCCTGTCGTGTCTGCCGCGGTGGATGAGTGAGGGTATCATTGGCATATTCTTCAACATTAGCAGTATGTCGCGAAGGATCCAGGCGGCGCGGGCCAAAAAGGATTAGGTTGAGATGGAGACAAGAGAGGGATCAAGTCAAGACTGTAGCTCTGTTGCTCTAAGTTATGTCTAACGAGTGTTTTCCGACCAATCTGCGATGGATGTCACCGGAATCGAATCGCATCGCAGTGTACTATCTACAGTGTCTCTTCCAACAACCCTTCTTAAGCCCACTTGCCCAGCACACTCATCAGGACCATACCACAGATAAGACCGAACATAGCCAAAGTCGTAGTAAAGATACCGGCGTCGGTAAGGTCACCTCCCAGCATCCAGTCCTGCGCCCACATCTCGACAAGTCCAACCCAGATGAGAATACCCGCTGAAAACGCATCTAGAGTTCCGATAGCAATGAGCGTAGAGGAGTCGTTTCCGTTGAAGACGTTGAGAACACCGATACCAATGCCCATTCCAACGGGAGTGATGACGGCGAAGCCCGAGGCGAGGAGGAGCTTCTTCCACAGAGGAACGGTTGATGTGCCGGTTCGTTCGACGGAGGGAGGAGGCGAGTGGGAGTGAGCATGCGCGAGGGCAAGCGGAGTCTGACCGTAGCCTAGAGAGGAGATTCGAGTGCCGAGCGCGATACCCTCGAAGAGCTGGTGGAAGATGATGACAATGGCGAGGGTGATGAAGAAAGAGTCGCCCGCTACAACGAGGGTGATACCGATGACTGTTCATGTTAGTCGAATTCTAGACGAAGCCAATGTGAACGTACGCAGTGAGTGGAAGATGATACCAGCCTCCATGATGCTAATGTTGGCCATCTCAGCCTTTTCCAAAGCCTTGAGCGACAGATAACCCGAATCCGGCTCGCTCTTTTTGGATGCCCGCCAGAGCATGGCGCGGTGCACCAAGAACTCGATAAGGAACGAGATGAACAGACCAGCCATGACGATGGCGGCGGTGGTGGCTTCGTAGAGGAGCTCGCCGATGCAGGGATTGCTGAACATCATTGTTGCGTGGGTGAAGAGCTATCCAACAGTCAGCATGGGCTGTACTAGATATTGGTGTGGCACGTACATGAACAAAGGCGGTTGAAATGATAACTCCTGTGCCGAATTGCTTGAGGACAATGAGAACAATGTTGGAGCGCACAGGGGTAAACTTGGACATGAGGATGGGGCCGTAGACACCAACGGAACTGGCCAAGAGAACCACGAAGAGCATACCAACTCGAATGCCGATCTTGTAGTCTCTGTCCCGACGACCACATGCGCCCGAACCGTCGGCTTCTTCGCTTCCTTCGGCACCATGGCCTCCGGCACCGCTGTTACCTCCGACGCAGTGTCTAGATGGAGTGTTAGTGAAGATTAGGTTGCGAATGGGACAACATACTCTACACCGGCGTGGAAATGACAGTGCTCCTCGTCGGGCTCTGCTTCACCGGACTCGATCTCTTCGGCGGGGATGATGGGAGCTTCACCATCGTCGGACATGCAGTACGTCTCGTCGCCATGGCTGTGGCAGCCTGTGAGCTGGGCGGGATACTCCTCCGTGTTGGTGATGCTCGTCTGGACGTAGTACTCTGTCGAGCTGGGACCCATACAGTACCTGGGCGTGTTAGCCTGGTCGAAATTGCACAGGAGTCAAGACTTACAAAGAACTGTCGGAGACGTGGCAGTCCGACACGGCGGTGATCTCAGCAGAGTCGCTAGCAGAGGCCGTGCCGGTTTCTTTGGCCGTCTGCGAGGGAGCAGTTGCGCCTTCAGCAAGGACTTGGACTTCGCCGCCGTTGGGGTTCATGCAGTATCTGGGATTGATGAGCGATGGTGTTGCGTATGGAGCGATGTATCTTACGTGTCTGAGCCGTGGTTGTGGCAGGCCGTGTACGAAGACGGAGCGTCCTGGGTAGCTGTTGCACCAGATTCAGGGACGATCTGGTACTCGTCTGATCCAGCCATACAGAACCTATGATGTTGTTCAGTATTATCGACAGGACAAGGGAAGATGGGGCGCTTACTGGGTAGGTCCATGCATATGACAATTAGTCAAAGACTCAAAGTCCATGTCCGTCGCGGTCGCAGTCACACTGGCCTGTCTACGAACAATTCCAGGCTTCGCAGACGCAGAGACTGCAACTGCAAAGAAAAGGGCACGCGCGAGCATCGTGGCCGGGCGGCTCTCGAAGAGGCTTTTGGTACGGGCCATGATGTTGCTGTTGCTGAAAAGGGGCAGACACAGACACTGGGCTCGTTGGCAGGCAGCGCTGGCTGAAGACATGTCAGCGAAGAATGATGTTGATGCGAATATCGAGGAACGAGGATCCGATGCTTGATATAGATAAAGGCACAAAGAATAATTCTTTGGCGTGGGGGAGACGAGAGTGGTGGCGTCAGTGGTTTGTGAAGGATGCATGCAGGGAAAGAAAGAACATCAAGGTCCTCGCAACTGACAGCTTTTGCCGTCGGAGGCTTGGCTACCTGAACCGTGGGGCATTACATGGATGACCAAGAGCGTTTTTACCGTTAAAACTGTGTAAAACAATGGCATTGACTGGCTGTGTTTGGTGGCAATGGCCCAACAGCCCGTTAACGATCAAGATCCTTCCACCAGCCAAGCCGGACAATATGGCATCAGAAGAATGGATCTCAGCGGAGTTCCTTCTATAAACATTCAGAAGCACCAGATTATGGATATTCTAATTAGGTGTAAGTAAACAATCCGATTCGGTAGCACGGCTATGGATGCAGGTAAGCTTGATTCAAGGTTGTCTTAGTCCATCAACCGACATGTTTAGGACCACGGCCTGTGGCGATACCAGTCAAAGTTCAAGGCCATTCACTCGAATTCCCATTCTAATCGCCTCGGATCTGATTCTCTCCACTGCAAAACTCCTCTCATCCTTGCGTGGGGTGGGTAGTTGAGAACCCGGATGGGCAGCCTGCGCACCAGGACCCTGGCAAAGTTTTACGGGTAGATTTGAGAGATTTTCTTTAGTCCTCGGTCGAATCTTCCGGTCGACGGTGGCGGATTAAGCTTAGCAGATGGAAATAGGGTTGGGTACATCCTTTTATGGTTATCTTGAGTGTGACGCTAGCGATACATGTGAGACAAGTGCTATGGTAAGTAGGTGCTTTGATCGACGTGAGCATATTTGGACGTCAGTCGACGATGTTACAGTGAGACTTAATTATTAAGGTTCACTGTTGTTAAGATAACCATCTCATTTGGACAATTAATGTCTTGATACAAGTGTCATGGCGAGGCTGTACGATTCTCACTTCAATAGGCAAAGGCGTGAAAGTAACAAGAGCTCTTTTTATTGTCTCTCTATGCTCACTGAGTAAATAACATCACATGCAATCCAGTGTCTTTCTATCCCCCACTGTAAAGTGATCCAGGGTTCGACACGAACCTCCCCAGATCAATCCATCTAGATGACAAAATCTCAGAGCGCAAGAACAGCGGCGGCTACCATACCGACCAGAGGCACCATCTCGATGCCAGCAGCATTGGCGGTGACAGCAGCATCCTCCTCCTCGCTAGCGGTGGGAGTGCCGCTGGCGCCAGAAGCTGCGGTCGCGGGACCCTCGCAGTGCCCTGGGTAATGTTAGCTAACGGACAGTCGAGAGACGTGGGGTGATAAGTGAACGTACAGTGGTCACCGTGGGGCTCACAGCCGATGGACTCGGCAGGAGAGGGAGCGAGAGAGACCGAGCCAGATGCGTGGTCGTGGTCGTGATCCTCCTCCTCGTGGTCATGGTCAGCTTCAGTGGTAGCAGCGGCCTCGGAGCCGGTGCGAGCAGCCTCGCAGTGCCCTGGAATGATTAGCCAACAGATCAGTCAAGAGGGACGAGAACGTACAGTGGTCGCCGTGGGGCTCACAGCCGACAGACTCGGTAGGAGAGGGAGCGATAGTGCCAGAGGCATGGTCCTCGTCATCGTGGTCGTGGTCAGCCTCGTCAGTAGCGATGGCGCCAGCAGCCTGGGTGGATCGGGGACCGTCGCAGTGCCCTATAGCGTGTTAAATGAGATGCAAATGCTTGCGCGTGAGAGGACATACAGTGATCGCCGTGAGGCTCGCAGCCGACAGACGCGGTGGGAGAAGGACCGCGAGAGTCGGTCGCTCCAACGAGGTGGCTGGAGGTGGGAATAGCGTCCTGAGCCAGAACGGCAGGGAAGAGGCCCAGAAGGGCGAGAGCGAAGGTAGAGGTCTTCATCTTGTTGTCTTTGCGGTTGAATGAGTGAGTGACGAGTGAAGAAGAAGGCAAAGCAAAGCAACGTTGTGGTGGTGAAGATGTAGGAACAGGAAGCGGGACTGGAAGCGGAATTTTATACGGTGGAAATAGAGTGGTCAAAGGGATGTGAGCAGTGATTCACAGGCTGCAGTGCCAGTGCTGTTGGTAGATGCGAGGGCCGTGGCGGCGAGTGGCAGATGCAGGTAGACTAGCAGGGGATGGACGTTGAACAATGGGACTGATGAGGAGGATCGAGGGATAGATAGTGTCAGTGCGTGGGGGCTCTTAGTGATCATACATTGGGGGTGTGAATTGGATTGTCTAGCACGAGTAGTCTTGAGGCTGACAATAGTTTATCTAAAACCCTGATTTGACTGCGTATAAGTGTCTACTCTCGATGATCGACAGATATATAGAGACGAGGCTCATTCACGTTCTGTACAGCCATTGTGTATTTTGTTCTGTACAACTCAGTCACTGCAGTAAACACAAAGAACATGTGTTTCTCAGCGCATCGAGACCACAATAAAAGACCGGTCGTTGTCCATCGCGAGCCTTATTCTTGGCAGCATCTTGGCATGCCCATCAAGGTCCTCACCTTAAAAAGTGGACCTACAAGGGAGGGTGCTCCACTACCGGAACTGGGCTGAACAGAGGTTCTACCACCGAAAGAATGGAAGCGACTTTTATCCTTCAAATGACCAGTCAGATAAAGGACGAAAGCCGTTGAGTGGCTGATCCCTCAATTGCTAATTGTCTTGGTAGCGACTCTGTGTGGTCGTGACTCTCTATACCTCTTGTTATCTGACCAACCACGGCTTCTTATCCACCCTGATTATCTTCAACCGAAGATTGCCCTGATACCACATCATCCACGATTGTCTCACAGCTGAGAACAAAATCTTTCACGCCACGCTTCAGCATGAAGCCACACAACATCATCGTCCACGCCTCAACGGCCCTCGTTGCAACTGTCATCGGGCCCTTTTGTACACCCGCACATGCCGGAAATGTCAAGGATGATTCCGCTGCTAATCAAAACACCAGAGATTCCGCCTCCATCCCAAATCAACTGGTTTGTCCTCTTTTGCTTTAACTTTCAACATCAGCTAATGCATCTACCTCTACAGCCTGAATCAATAAGCGTAATTCACGAGGTCATCGTCACGCTGGAGCAGGTCTCTGGCGAACCCAATACGCTACGCCATGTTGAGGCTAATCAAAAGCTGGCTGTGGCTATGGAGAGGAATTCGGGGACTTGGAACGCTCATCATCCTAGACATCGGCTGCTAGATGCATTGTATGGATTCAGCAGATACTATGAGCGTCAAAAGGTTGACCTCGATCGCGTGGAAGGGCTTTATAAGCATGTCTCAAAAGCTCAAAAGTCTGTAAGTTGCAATATCCCATTCTCCTCAAGTCCAAGTTCCTGATATCCACAGCTGCTGGAACATCAAGTTCAATACTCTAAAAAGTTTGCTCGTATGGACAAGCTTCTGAAAAAGAACCAAGAGCTCTGTGACGGCATAGTAAAAACTGCCATGGAATTCTACAACATTGGACAACACGAACTTCAACAACATGTCAAGACTCTAGAGTCTTCTGGAAGAACAGCCGACAAGATTTCTGTTTCTCAAGCGCTGAAACACTACGTTCGTGATTGGACTGAGACGGGAGAGACGGAACGACAAGGGACGTTTTCATGTCTTGTAAAGACTCTAAATGGGTTATTCCCGGACAGAGACGGTGCGGCGCCTGTCAAGATTTTGTTGCCGGGTGCTGGACTGGGAAGGCTTGGTCATGACATTGCCAAGCTCGGAGGTAAGACTCTTTCTCATTTGTGGTAACATCAGCTAACTGTTCAGGTTTCGAAGTGACCACTAACGAGTGGTCCATGTACATGAACCTCGCCTACCGCTTCATCGAAGCCAACCGCGTCCGCAATTCACATTCTTTCCACCCCTTCGTCGACGGCTGGTCCCACCACGCAACAGAAGCCGACATGACTCGAGAACTCATCTTCCCCGACACTTCACTCAACGCCAGTTCCGTAGTCCTCGTCGAAGGTGACTTCACCAGCGTCTTCCCCGACAAGACGGGAACATATGATGTTGTGGTAACATACTTTTTCATTGACACGGCGCGGAATCTCATGAAATATCTCGATACGATCAAAAAGGTTCTCAAGCCCGGCGGCCACTGGGTTAATCTTGGACCTCTGCTCTACGGAACAGGCCCGTTTGTGCAGCTGTCACTGGAGGAAATTCTTCAGGTCTCCGAGGCTATGGGGTTCGAGTACCTTGATACGGATGAGTCTTGTGGGCCTTTGACGTTTCCAGAGAGGAAGGTTAGGAGCATGGAGGCTGTGTATGGATTTGATGATAAGGCATTGACCAAGAGTGCGTATAATGCGCAGTTTTGGGTTGCTAGGAGGTCGAGGAAGCCGTAGGTGGGAGATGAGGGGCTTTCTCAACAAATAGTGCTTAATAAGATCTGCGTTCATGGGAAAATCTGAAGATAAATCTAGCTCTAGCCTATGCTATTTGTGTAACTCTTGTCGTTGACCGAGCCCGGCTAAAAAGGGAATCCAGGGCCTTGAACCAGACTTAGTAGTTTGACCTATAGACTTCCAGCCTTTGCTCAACCTCAGCTACTAAGACTTAGTGCATCCTGCTCCTGACCCGTTGCAGCAGCCGCAAAGGTTACTATACTGATCATTGCTGTCAAGTATACAGATTTTCTGGGCAAGTTATCAGCGTTATCATGGATCATCTACTTGGCTTTTATCAAGTATCCTTACCTGGTAACTCCAGTCCCCGTGAACTTCCTTTCGACCACAACAGTGGAATGTAACGGTGTCTAGGCGATCCTGGCTTACGCCTTTGGCAGTACACGCGCCCGTGAACGATGCAGCAGCTATAGAGCTAGTTCCTGTTAATGGGATGTTCTGTATCTAAGTGGCTGGATATAAGGACGTACCCGAAGCCGAGGACAGCAATTGCGGCTGAGACTGAGGGTAGCATGGTGGTAGAGTGGTTTGTAACTAGGAGTGAGACTATAAAGGAGGGTGGACTAAGACTTATGGAATCAGGAACACACTTGTTCTTTATAGGAAAATCGAAACTCTATATATGTCCGACTTAGCCGGACTAAACATTTACTAGAGCAAGGGTTTTTATGATTGCTGTATTGACTTGACAGGTTCTAGCAGGGGTAAAACTTGTAAAGTGGAGGATAGAGTTAAGAATCTTATGATGTCCAGGTATTTTAGACCCCTATGATTGTATTTAGAGTTGGGTCGAGTCACGAGGTGCGACTTACCACCTGATAGGCGGGGAATTCGGCAGACATGGTTGAGATAGACTTATGAAGAGGTGAAGATTTTAGACACCAGGAGGATGTCGACAGACCAGTTTGGTGGTGATGCCTAGCTTGAGGCCGGAAGCTGTTAGTTGGTAAACGCAGCGAGCTAGGTTAATTGAGTTTCGCTTCACGGGAACGAAAAGTCCACGTCATCTTGTAAACAACAAACCCTACCTAGGTAGCTGCTCATGGTTATACAAACGATATGTTCGCATAGACGCCTGGCATTGGGACAGGAATTTGACTCATTTTCCCGAAGGTGATAGTAATACCCTATCGTAGACAGTAGCTGTATTATGATCTATCCCTTCGGGATATGTACAAGACTCTCATAAAATAAGAACTTACTCTATCGTAGAATAGCAATAGCTCGGAAAGATGGATTGGACCAATTATCGGAGATCTTCTAGACCGAGGTATCAACTCTGCTTGTCCATTTACCAACCACCGATCCGCCTTGCCGATAAATCAATCAGTTCCTTACAGGCATTGCAGTCCTCAATTGAGGCATCATAGCCGCTTCAGCTGCCGTAGGATGATAGGCTAGGAGCTTTCTAAGTAGATAGCTGTCGGCAAACTTCGGGCCAAGCTTGGCCGAGCAGGGTTTCCCATGTATAGTGCTGAGGTCCTATTTAAACAGCTCACACCACTCACAACTTAGAACAATCAAGACTCTCACAGAAACCTCATTCTTATGCTCAATTCGGTACATCTTAGCGGCTGGCCACAATAGTCTTTAATAAAAGTTGTATTTGTAAGAAACTCTGAATATCAATCTAGCTTTAGCCTACGCTATGGCTTGATAACTCTTGTTATTAACTGAGCCCGGGTAGAAGGGGAATTTAGGGCTTATTATCAGGTATAGCCAGTTTACTCAAAGCCTCACCCTCAGCGCAGTACGCACCCGAGCCGCTGCAGCAGCTGCAGAAGGTGGATTGTTGAGCCGCGGTCTCGACATGGCAAAGATGCTATGCAAGTCATTGGTATTATTATAGATCATCTGCTTGACTTTTGTTAAAGTATTATTACCTGAAGGAAGGACCCTGCAGCGTCTTGTGGGGCACAGCAATGCTGCGAAACGTTGTCGAGTGCCTCCACGCTTGCGGCACTGTCAGCACAGGCGGCTGTGAGATCTGCAGTGACCTTGGAGCTATTTCATGTTAGTTGAATATCCTATACCCTATCTAAAGTGCTGGGCATAAGGAGGTACCAAAAGCCGAGGATGGCAAGCGCGGCTGAAATTGAAGGAAGCATGGTGGTAGTGAAGTTTGTGTGATAAGGTTCAAACTACCACCGGATGGTTGGAGAACCCGGCAGACATAGTTGAAACAGATCTGTGAAGAAGAGCTGACGCTTTAGATACCACTGGGAACTAGCCTGGCGGTTATGCCGAGCTTGAGGCTCTTAGGTGTCGTTAATAAAAGCGATTAGCTGGGTCGATACTCATCTCCTTGGACTCCTTGATCCCGCGTGTCTTGCATGGCATCCTTATGACGATGAATTAACCGGATGTCGGAGAGTAAACTTTGGGACTTTCTGTTACTATCAGGTTGGTCTGGGGTGCAAGTACCTTGAGAGGACCGCACGGCTGGGTCGGTAATCTAATAAATAATCAAGTTTTGTTTTAGTGAAACCAAAAAAATCCAACCTGTCATGTGTCAGGTCCTGCAAACTACTGGCTATAGTCATACAAACGACCAAGTTCGTATTTCTTTGAGTGCCACAAGGTATATGGCTCACTTGACGAGATATCTCGTGGAAGCTCTACCTTGATATCTATACTAATTAAACTTTAGATTCGGCGACAGCTTCAGTAAGACAGATGTATTGCCCTTTGTTTTTTACCAGATCTGATTGGATGGACCTCCTTGAAAGTGAACTAGCAGAGGCTTGCGGCACTTGCAGAGGGATGGATGTTTCGCAATTGTCTGGAATTTGATTTGCACTTCTGGAGATGATGCTGATATACCAGCGTAGGATAGCAATAGCTGGGGAAGATAGTAAATCAGAGTTGCGTCAATCATCGGAGATCATCTAGACCGAGGCTCCAATTGTGCTTATCCATTTACCAACCACCGATTAGCCTCTCCGATCATCATCAATTAATTCGGACAATTCCTTAGACATGATAGGGTAGCCGCTTTAGTTGCCGAAAGATCCGCTACAGCCTCAAGCGATAAGAGCCCCATACTCCGGAAATCAGGTCGGATAATCTTGGCATTCACGTCTCGCACTCCTCCCCGCAGTGGCGACCCTACGCCGTTCGTTTCCGAGACGAGATATAGGCGTGTCGTTTATCCGCGCAGTGAGGGGGACATTGCTTTTCCGCGCGTGTGGAGTCGTGGATATCCGACTACCACCGAGATATATAGCTTGAAAGAGTTGGAGAAGTGGGAAAACTATTCTTGAATTTCTGTCTGTAACTTCTAGGAGATATTGTCTCGTCGATACATCATGACTATCAGACACGACTCCAGCGGCGTAGAGGCCCAAAAGCCTGCGCCATCTCCGCAATCGCAGGCAAAGATGTTTACTCTCGATGAGATGATCAAGCGACGCGCTGTTGAGATGAGCGATACTATTTTGCTGGGGGCGCCGGAGACGGGTGTTGATGATTTCAAAGAGCACAGCGCTGCGGCAATTGATAGATATGCTGATGCGGCTGTTGCGAGACTTCAGGAGCTGGGTCTCAAGTCTGTGGTAAGTATCGACTTGTGAGTTTCTGGACTAGACTAACAGATATAGGATCCTACACTTGAGAAGCCTCCTGTTATTGGCATGCTAGGCCAATCTGGTCTTCACGTGGTTATCCAGATCATCGCCCTCAACAGACTGGGCTATTCATCATTCCTCATCTCAACACGACTCGCAAGCCCAGCCATCACCCAACTCCTCGACCTAGCCGACTGCAACACCATCCTCACCACACCAAACTTCCACCCTGTGCTAAACGAAGTCCAGCAGAACCGCCAGCTGGAGATTCTACCGCTGCTGCAAAACTCAGATTTTTACAACAAGAATGCGCCACGATTCGCCCGTGACTACAACCCAGAGGTCGAGTCCCGCAAGGTCGCAGTCATTATCCACTCGTCGGGATCGACCGGTCTTCCAAAGCCCATCTACCTGACCAACAGCAGCTGCATCGGCTCCTTTGCAGTACACATGAACATGCGCGGCTTCCTCACATCGCCTCTCTTCCACAGCCACGGTTTCTACGAGACGTTTAGGGCTATCTACTCCGGCAAGCCCATCTACTTTACCAACTACGGTCTGCCATTGACGCGAGAAACCGTCGTTGCTCAGCTAAAGGCTGTCAAGCCTGAGATTTTCCACTGCGTTCCTTATGTCATCAAGCTCCTTGCCGAAAGTGACGAGGGCATTAATATTCTGGCCGATATGAAGCAGGTTCTCTACGCTGGAAGTGGATGTCCAGACGACCTTGGCGACCGGTTGGTTGAGAGGGGTGTCAACCTCTGCGGCAACTATGGAGCGTGAGTAACTTGGCAGAAATGGGTTTTGAAATTTACTAACGATGTGACAGGACTGAAACTGGTAGACTTGCTACCTCTGCGCGTCCAGAGGGCGACAAGGCGTGGAACTATATCCGCGTCCTGCCCCCAGCTGAGCCCTACACGCTCTTTGACGAAGTCGCCCCAGGCCTCTTCGAATGCGTTGCTCTCGACGGCCTCCCTTCAAAAAGTACCACCAATTCAGACAACCCACCCGGATCATTCCGCACACGAGATCTCTTCAACCCCCATCCCACGAGACCCGGCCTGTGGAAGTTCGCCTGCCGTCTCGACGACCGCTTCACCCTCATCAACGGCGAAAAGGTCCTCCCCATTCCCATAGAAGGCCGTATTCGTCAGGAAGAGATCGTCAAGGAGGCTATTGTCTACGGCGATGGGCGGACGTACCCCGGTGTTTTGATCGTCAAGGCTGATCGCGCGGCTGATATGCCTGATGATGAGTTCCTCGAAGCTATCTGGCCTGCTGTCGAGGATGCAAACTCCCGCGCTGAGTCGTTCTCGCGCATTCCTAAGGAACTTGTCATTGTTGTTCCTGCTGATGCGGCGTATCCGCGCACAGATAAGGGCACGTTCATCCGTGTTCCCACATATCGTCAATTTGAGAAGGAGATTGAGGCTGCGTATAACATCTATGAGGGCCAGGGTGACCAACAAGGCACTCTGACGCTAGAGGGCCAAGAATTGGAGGATTACCTGCTCGAGCAGCTCAAGACAAAATGCGGCGCTGAACTCACATCTTCAGAAGCTGATTTCTTTGCTTCGGGTGTGGATAGTCTGCAGTGTATTCAGATGTGGAGTCTGATCAAGAGGAACATCGACCTTGGCGGTAGACAGTCGGAGCTGGGACAGAATGTTCTCTACGAGACGGGTAACGTCAAGTTGCTTGCGAGACAGCTTGAGAGGTTGAGGAGTGGTGCTGGTGATGAGGCGCAGGATCAGCTGCAGGTCATGGAGGGCTTGGTTGAGAAGTACTCTTCCTTCAAGCCTCACGTTGCTGGATCTGCTCCTCAGCCCGAGAAGGAGCTTGTGGTAAGTGTTGCCATCTAAAATGCTTGGAACAAGTAGCTAACATATTCAGCTTCTCACTGGTGTGACCGGTGCCCTGGGAGCTCATGCCCTTGCCCAACTCACAGCCCAGCCGAATGTAGGAGCCGTATGGGCCCTTGTCCGCGCAGCCAGCGACACTGCTGCTTCTGAAAGACTATACAGCTCCCTCGAAGTCCGCGGCCTGTCTCTCAACGAAGAGCAACGAAGTAAAGTCCTCGCTCTCCCTTGCGATCTCAGCCGTCCAGACCTTGGTCTCAGCGAATCCCGAATCGAGGAGCTTAGGACAAAACTCACCACCATCATCCACAGCGCATGGGCCGTCAACTTCAACATTTCAGTCCAGAGCTTCGAGGATCAGCACATCAAGGCTGTTCACAACTTGATCCAGCTGAGTCTCGATGTCAAGACACCCAAGCCTGCTCGTTTCTTCTTCTGTTCTTCTGTTTCGTCGGCTGGAGGATCTCCGAGACCGGGTCAGGTTCTTGAGGCTCAGGTGCCGTCGCCTGCTCACGCCCAGCATACTGGCTATGCGAGATCGAAGTACGTCGCTGAGCATATCACCGGCAATGCGCACAAAAATGCGGGTGCGCCGGCGAGGGTACTTCGACTGGGTCAGTTGGTTGGCGACACCAAGGTGGGAGAGTGGAATACCACTGAGGGTATCCCGCTGATGATCCAGACGGCTGTTACCCTTGGTGCTCTCCCTGCTCTTAACGAGGTAAGAATAATTTATAACCCAATTGTAAAAGGACTTTGCTAATGGAGGATAGGAAATGACCTGGCTACCGGTTGATCTCGCAGCGTCTACAATTCTGGACCTCGCCAACCTCAGCGGAAAAGAAACAACCGACCGAAGCTCTGATCCAGATCTGGTCTATCACATCCTCAACCCCGCCCGCTTCCACTGGTCTCGAGACATGCTCCCCTCCATGGCCAAAGCAGGCTTCAAGTTCGAGACACTCCCCACAAGTGAGTGGATGGAGAGACTGCGCAACTCTGACCGTGACCCTGCCAAGAACCCTCCTATCAAGCTGCTGGATTGGTTCGAGGGCAAGTACGGCAACAAGGCTGCTTCGTCGGCGGAGAAGGGACCTTTGGAGTACTTGACGGAGAAGTCGAGGGAGGATAGTGAGACGTTGAGAAATGTACCTGATGTTACTGACGTGGATTATGTGAAGATGATGCTTGGGAGGTTACAGAAGCGCTGGGCGGAGCAGAAGGTTTAGGTTAAGGAAGCAATATGGCGTTAGGGGATTGATTTGTACTAGGCTATGAGGCTAGATGTATCTAAATGTTAAAGTCTATGAGTTCTAAGCTATGCATGGATCTTGGTGAATCATTCGCTATGTCTTGTCGTCAACCAACGTGAGTGTCCTGCTATATCAACCTTCATGTTCGTTCTCATCCTCCGTTTGAACCTGTTGCTCTGATAACCGGGGGTTTCTCAGGGCCAATGCAAAGATAATCATGGGTATACAAACGCATATCCCAGCAATGCAAAGAAGTCTCTGAACGGAACTGTAGCTGTTGATGATGGCTTCACGGATTTCCGTTCCCACTGGGTAATTTGGCACGATGGAAAATGGAGAGTTGTAGATAGCTTCAGCGAGAGTCGCGTTTGGTTGGAAAGCCAGGTTGTGCTTGAGAGTGCCGTAGAGAGTCTGCGTCCAGATGGCTCCTGAGAGACAAGTACCAAGGGCACTTCCGACATTGTAGAAGGAGAGGTAAAGGCCCGTGAGAATAGCCACGTGCTCACGAGAAGCAGAAGCCTGGATGGAGGCTTGGGTCGGATAAGCAAAGAATCCACCAGCCACACCTAGAAGGACCTGCCCTCCGATGATTCCGTGCTTGGAAGATACTGAAGCCGCGCCGGGGTATGCGATCAAAACACCGAATGCACCCATAAAAAGCAAAGTGCCCCCGACAATAATGAATTTGAGTCGACGAATCTTGAAAATGACGAGACCTGCTAAAACTCCAGTGATGACGCCGAAAAAGGAAAAGAATGATATAATGCGAGTTGCGTTCTCGACGGAAAAGTCAAAAGCCACGATTAGGACTGTGTAGAGATAGTTGCCCTGGGTGCACCAGGCAAGGTTGAGTAAACTTCGGACGGCCAAAGCAGACCAGACGCCTCTATCGCGGAGCAGGTGGAACGGGATGAGTGGATGTCTTGCACCTCGCTGTTCCCAGAGGATGAAAGAGATCATAAAGCAGACTCCAAGGGTTAGGGGTAGTATGATATACCAGCTGCGCCAGTGACTGGCTGTTCCACCGGCAACGGTCAAAGGTGCAAGGATCAGAGAGAAGGCGGCGATGAGAGTGACGAGGCCGACGATATCAAGCTGGTGGAAGAGATCTGACCTGCCTTGTCGGGTCTTGAGAGAAATTGATTCATCCTGCTCGCTTTCTTTACCACCTCCAGATTCCCATGTCCGACGCTCGAGAAAGTAAAGACAGGACAGTAAGGGGAGTGAAGCAATTGGGTAGATGATAGCCCACATGCCAATACCCCATCTCCAAGTTGTTGTGCTGAGAACGGCAGAAGTGATGTTTCCGCTGATCCATGTGTTGATCAAGAACGGAATCGCAGGGATGTAGCTGAAAAAGACCCTTGCGCGCATGGATGAAAAGTCGGCGATGAGAACTTCTAGAAGGAGCACGATGCAGGTATATCCGGCTTGGTAGATCATAGATCCGGTGCAAAATACCTCAACGGACTGGGCGCTTGCTTCGATAGCGATACCGATGGCGTACAAGATGGTTGAAATGGCAATGACCTCGAACCGGCCGAGGACATCAGCTACTTTTGCGGCAGTTGGCTGAACTGCCACGGCGATGACATTGCGCAGGACATTGATAGTCGATAGGTACGAGTGTAGGTTGAAGCTTGACGTGGCATATGGCTGATATGCTGAGCGGACCTGGCTCTCGAGGCCGTAGGCGTATCCGACGAGAAAGATGCCGATAAAGAGCCAGACGCGATGGGCGGTGGTGAGATTCTGTGATACAACGGCCATGCGAGCCACGCCCGCCGAGAGTCTTTTTTGGTTCACCGGCCGACGAGACAGTGAGGGACTTGTTGTTGTCTCATCTCCACTGCTGGTACTCGGTCCTGCGGCTGCGGCGCCCAGTAGGGGGGCAGTTTCTGGCGAGGACATTATTGAGCTGCTTATGTGTGAACTGTGAAGGATGGATCTAGAGTGAGTTGAAGCGAGAAGTGAGATACAGAATAGGGCAGCCCCCGGGTCATATGATTGCACCCCCTGTCGCGGCTGCCTGACCTGGCCGTGTGACATGGCAATCGCATGGCGTGGCATGACAAAGCAGAACGAGGCCATCTGATAAGATTATGTCCAATGGCTGCGGATCTAGCCGCGGACCAAGTGGGGCCCTCGGAGTCTGACGCCATTCTTAGAAAAGGTTTCGGCAATATCACCGAGATCGGACTTGAATGTTTAGTTAAAATATATATGAAACTGGAAATAATTGAGATCAAAAGTTAAAACTCAAGAATGCATGTCTTGGGCAAAAGACTTTTGTATAACTATGGCAGGAAAACATTATGTTACTTTACCCGCGTCTGCCGCGGATCCATTCTGATCTGGCCGCTAAAATAGCGCAGTCCTGGCATTTATAATGCTACAGAGTACTATACCGCCACTCAGATGTACATTCTCGAGACCGGAGGCTATGTCTTTATCAGTAACCGAAATAATAGAGATATAATTGTAGAGCCAACCAAAGAGCCCAATAAGAGTAAAATACTATCCGAGGCCTGACCAGCATATAGTGGTAAAAATATTAAGTTTATATACTGTGTACTATGGAATCTATGAGATCAGACAGAAACCTTTATTGATAAGCTCTCTTCCAGTTGAGCGTCCTGTTGTTTATTCCAGTTGCTAGCGTAATCTTCCTAAAATCTTCATCCGGCCTAATGTCCCGTAACTGGACCCTTGTAACTTTCGTAACCTGTAATAGATCCTCTGATATCTTCTGCCGGGGTTGAGATTAGAACATCGTTTTCAAAGGGTGTTGACAGAGCCATGTTGGTTAATGAAAGTAAGTCTTCACGAAACTGAGAGGGGAGAGGAATAAGACTGGTCTTTAGTTGAAGCAAGAATTGTAAAACTGTAGTAATGGTGCGATAGAAATGAAATTCGGAAGAGTGCAATATGCTACAACCAACGTGTGAGACAGACAAGAATATATGGCGTGACAGTCATGCAGGCGTCTATCGTGAGACAACCATAATCAGCCAACATATATGCCAAGCCTCGAAGTTCTGGCTCCTACTGTAACACCAGCCACTCAAACACCGGATGAAGGGATTCCCGTTTGTATCCTGCTAACTCTGGGCGGGTTTCTAATTATGTTGCTTGCTGATATACAGGTATTTATCTAGACGATCTTCTTTCCAAATACCTCATGAACTCCTCAGTTCCTTACCTCAACGCCATTCCCCACCTCAGCTCCAGTCTCCATTGTTATAGTTCAACATGTTCATGTGGTCGCCTTTGCTCATCCTGACATTCAGAACGCTCTCGACACCCAATCGGCGCTTCCTGTCTCCATCTTGCGTATTGAGCTGCTCCCCTTGCGCTGGCAAAGGTAGGGTTGATCTTACCAGTATCGACTCCACCTGACATAGAATAACCATCCGTGATCTGATCAAGAACATGACCATAACCGCTGCGCTCCATTGAATCTCTGATGGTTGCTAAAAAAGCCGGGTGAGTAGAGTTCTCCCCGACAAACATCACCCGTGTAAGTTTCAAAGGCAACCCGCTTACCAGGTTCCTTAACCGATCGCTAATATGATCCCAGAATGCCTCCTCTGAACCAAAATCACCACAAGCATTCAAACCGGCATCTAGGTCAACAAACTCATCCACGAATTGTGTGGTAAACCCAGAAAATGGAGCTCGAGCTTTGACCACTTCAGCTCGGAGGTCGACTTCAGTCAAACCCACGACCATCACTCGCTCCACTGGCATGAATTCTTCCTCTTCTTGGCAGTCGAACAAGTTCTTGTAGCTTTTGCAAAGTCCAAGCCCATGTGCTCCCATAACGGCATATGCCTCCATGAGCTCTTCCATGTATAGTCCTGAAGACATGAAAGGCCATGCTACAGCTGGTGGGGGGAGTTCTGATCTTGGGGCCACCCATGGACGCAGATTGGCTAGTTCAAGCGCCTCTGAGACATCGTAATTCGCGAGGCCCGGGATTGGTGGGTATGTAACAGCGACTCTATCGAGGGTAGTGTTCAGGGCGAGGGCGGCATTTGCAGCGTCCCGAATGGACACTAGCATCTCTGCCAGTGTTCCGACATCTTTCGTAGCAGGTTTTCCGCGATTCTTATTAATGTATCTCTTCAACTTGTTCCATCTGTTCAACGGAGGTGCCTTGGGCTGGGCGACAAGACGAGCCATTAGCTCGGAATATTCTGGCGTCGCGTATACTAGAGCAAGATCCAAGACGGTGCCGTTGTACAGATGTGCTGCCACAGTACTTTGCACCCAAATACTTAGCTTTAATCGTTACTGGAAAGTTCAAGTGCGTAGAGAAAACCTACCCTGAGGTGAAGGAGAGTCCAATTCCGATTCCAGGTGCACTGCGAACAGTGGCTGGGACGCAGTCCGCGCATGGTGGAAAGAGCCCATCTGAGACTGCATTTTCACATACAACAAGAAGTGAGATACAATACCGGAGTTTCATAGTTTTGCGATTAAGAAAAAAGACCGGATTGATTGAGTGGCACTTTTGAGGTCAACGAAAGTGTGTGATATTGTGATGGGGAATTCAGGCACATAAGACTTACAGACTTAGTTAGACCCTTGCAAGGGTCATGTGACTAGCCGGCTCAGAGGACAAAAAGTCCGGTTATGCCCCCTTAGCTTTATGTTCTTCACCAGCAATTGAAGCAATTTTCTGGCTATTATTATGACTTTCTTATTATCAGTCAACTGATCAACTTCTTCTTATTATTTTAATATTTCTCTCTATTTTATTTACCTTCTAAAACCCCGGCTCTTTCTATTCCAGCTGGGAAGTTGCTGTCTACAGGGATCTCTCTCAGTCCTTGTTGGTGTCTTTGGGTGTGTCTTTTCCACCTTCAAAATATGGTTTGAGCGTTGTTTTATATCCGCAAACCTCGCTTATATAACCCTTTTTATCTCCCTGGCTGTTGGCTCTGCTGCCCGTGTGCAGTGAACTTTATCACTGAATTGCTATAGGATTCTGTTCTTAGTTACTGTGTGAAGCAGGCATTTGGAAGGTATATATACCTACCCCATCTGTAATGACACGGAGCGACGCCAGGTAGGTATCGGGGAGTGTTTACAAAATTGCCCGAAGATTCGCTCGCGAAGCTTTCAGCTGTGTCCAATGAGAAACTACTCTTAAAGGTAATTGAAGAAGAAACGTGCTGATCTTAAGCTGAAGCTCAAACAAACCCATACCACACTCAAGTATGCTGTATTACCGCTTTTCAGACTGCTTCTGAACGGATCCAAACATTCCGAGAAAACGGGACAGCAGCTGCAGGACCGCGAGTATAACAGGGGTCTGAGCCAGTCTTAGAATAGCTTCTTGATCGAGCTCTGAGTTCGACAACGTGAGCTCTAGTTTATCCCCATCAGAATCATTCCCAACCGGTTCCTGACCTTCTTCCTCGGCCACTACTGTATTGGAATCGCTTGCGAGTGACTCTTGAGGGGATTCGCGAATGATTTGTGCCCCAGACTGGCGTGAGAGGTAGCCTAGAACCTCTCTGACATTCTCGATTGTTAGTTCGGTAGGGTCCCGCATAACACGTTCCTGTTGTCCTTCAAGGGCTTGTGTTACCCTCGGTGCCGAAAGGAATGGAGGATCTGTGGTGTTTTTTTAGTGGTGCTTGTTGAAGCCTAGGTCCTTGCTCAGTCGTATCCTGATCACCCTCAACACCGGGGGACGTGGATTGGTAAGATGCCGCCATAGTATCAGGGATCTCGACAGGAGTTGCTTCATAGTTTTCCATCTCCATCGCCCTCGGGAGTGATCGCGTCAGATCATCCAGAGGACTCTTGAACATGTCCACTTCCTTGAAGTCTATCAATGTTGTGGCCTGGCCTTCGTCTCCATTCATGCCGGAACCAAATTTCAGTTTGGACTTCACCCTGTGGTTCCATTTCTCCAACTTGCCCTCTATCTCAATCTTCATCAGAAACGGTTGACCAGAATGCTCAAAATCAAAAGCTGTATGGACGCGGCTGCTGCGAAAAGCTTGACTTTCAAGCTCGTTGTCCGTCAGGTCCCATCTGAGCGTCTTGTAAGTCCAAGTGTCTTTACCGGGCAGAAGCTGGCCGTTGAAATTCCACCGAGATGATCCTTTGAAAGTCTTTTCATAATCCACGCCGATGCCACCGACTCCAGCTCCCATCCCATGGAGCTCTGGTGCCATCCGCATCGCACGTTTGGATTCAGTGCTCCTTTCCTGACCAACAAGCTGTTTGGGTCCGTACCAGTCGGTCACCTGGACGGGGCAACGGGTCTTGTGATAGGAGTGCCTTCGCGGGCGCTTGTAACGGTGAAGGAACTCATCGTCATCGTCCAGCGTCACCGTCACCGTCGCGCTCTTGACTTTGCAGCCTTGTGGTGGTCCAACGTTGAGGTCAAGGTAAATGATACCAGCTGGAAACCGATTATCGCCCAAGGCACCCCATCGCGACTTTTTGAAGAGGAAACGACAGTCTACAGTCATCTTTCCAATGCTTCCAGTTCCCACGCTAGCATGGCCAGACGATAGATTGTCGAAGCGGCGAAAGGGCTCATAACGCCCGAATCGCCGTGTGGAACTTGAAAGACAAGGCTGAGGGTAGTTTCGAGTTGCCATGTTGAATAGAGGCTTTTCTGCAAAGGATCAAGGGATCGACTACATAACATGGAAAATTCAACATAGGCAAATAATAATGCAAAACCTGTCAGATCATCCTGCTGACTTTACCATTCACAACCTGGTTTACAGTCAATGCGGGAGAGGCCCTTTTTGTAATGACTGCTGAGCCTCGATCTATATATATCCCGGTGCTTTATTGGATCGTAAAGCGTTGAAAGCTGGCTGCGTTGACGCTGAGTGGTACGTTATAGGGGGTAATGCAAGTAAGCTGCACTGACCTAGCCACTTTGTCAAGCTGGCCATCGTATGATTATAACATGGATCCTATAATTAGCCTAATTGATGATGCGGAGTATTTTGTTGCCTGGTAATCTTCCCCTCTTTGCAATTTCAGCGGTAATGCGCTCGAGAAACTGTCCGCCATCTATATCTCAGCCGAGACTTCGATCTATTCTTGTGAGATAGCAACCATAACCCAGCTTCATCCAATTATTCCCATCACCAAAGTCAATTAAGAAATCTCGACAAAATTACGGAGAACATGGATGTCCATCGAGATAAGACATCCAATGGTGACAGTTCCAAAGTCTGGGACGAATTGCGAAAGCCACCACCACTGGGGCCAAACAGGATGCTGCTGGAATCATCTTACATCCCTTCTTCCTTCGATAATCGCCCAAGCAATGATGAGTTTATCCAGGCTCAATACAAAAGAGGCAGAACGAAACAAGGATCGTCACTTCCGCACAGAACAGACATATATCGTCAACGTTCTGTGTCTTCAGACAGTAACGACAGGCGAAGCCATAACCCTGACCCGGAACCACATTTCAATGCGATTTACAAATCAATTGATTCCAAAGACGTTACGATAAACCTTGAAATGGGCGTGGATACCGACTTCGAAGACGAGTTGGAGGAATTCAATCGTCTAGTGCGTCGAGGGAGCTTTAGTAGTGCCCAAGCCTTTTTCGATAAATATCTGAAAGCTTATATCTCTAACCGCTGGGTCTTCGTCCAATACGCTGAGATGCTTTTTGAGATGGGGGACTATAAGTCCTTTCACAGACTTAATCCTGAACCAGTATTTCGTCCCCTAAAGTTCGTCAAAGTTCGCGACACACTCAAGACTCTCGAGCGAAACTGGAAGCTATTGAAGGCATCTGCTCTCTGTCACAGCCAATTTGAGCTTCACCCTGTACTTGGTGAGATTTACCGACCAGATAAGATTATACCAGTGGCATCACGAATTGGATCAACCGAGGTGAGTCGACCAGCGAGAGAGTGGGTTTCAGCAGTCCAGTATCTGAACCACAGTTGCAGGTCAGAAACATCTGTCTAGCGATGGGCCTTCTATTTAGAATTGGCCCAGAGAGAATGAATGTTCCGTTTCCAAGCTATTTGGGGGACTGGGGCAAGTGGGAAGAAGTGTATCAGAACCTGCTAATGCAACGACGTGTCTGGGATTTTCGAGATTTGTTTCTATCTATTGTCGATTTATTTGGCCGCGACATTGCACAAATAGAGCTTCTCGGGTCCAGGGACATATTGCAGGTTATTGATGCCGACTGGCTACCGCCAGAACCAGATGAATCCACGCTACTTGCACTACTGGACATCCTGGTAAATATGCTTCTGTATACTAACGTTGCTGACGGGGTTGACGCTTTCACTGAACAATGTATCGTGTCAGCTGGTGCTATTGGACAGAGCATCATGGAGAGGTTTCCTCATAATGTCGAGAGTTGGCCATTCCTTCAGTGGATTCTTGTCCAATCCTCAATATCAGCACGAAGAGGCGACGGAAGCCCTATGGACTTTCACTACTTGAGCGACTTCGCTGGAATGCCAATTTTCCCAGCGCACATAGGTCTCACGTATTATTTACCAGTTCGCCGAGAAAACCCTGGCTGGGTACCTCTAGAGATGGTCCTAGAGTCTTTTCAACCCCTTGAGATAGTATTGAGAGTCTTAAGAAAAACCAGCGACTATCTTACTTAACACATGTGTCTTACAGAGCTCGCTACGAGGCACAGGGACCCAACTGGCGATTTCGAGGAGCTTGCCCTACTGTCGAAGGACGTGCAACAGGACATGATGATTTACTTGACTACATGCCTGTCTCGGTATCTTGTAGTCAAGGATGATGACGCCGCTAAGGAGAAGCTGGCCAGAGCTCTGCAGGACTTAGGGCCTTGGAAAAATCCATCGAATTTGATCGACCCTACAAGAGCGTTCTCGCGAGACGTAATACAGGAGGCGCTTTGCTCGACTCTCCAGACGCCTGATCATAACAACTTCAGGATTGGTGTTCGATACTACCACTGGCTCCCGAATGGGTTCCAGACGGTGATAGATAGACAGATTGGTCTACTGAGGCGTATTTCTCCTTCGAATCACTCGTATGAGAGAAAGTCCGAGTTCAAGAGGCCAAGGTCTCCGTTGATCCCTTCGCCCGACTTTGAGCCTCGCCAGACTGTGGCAGACATCCAAGAACCATCATCGTACAATGATTAGAGATGCAAGCCGCTTTGCCTTCTGTTTGACACTTCTACTAGACTTGCTGGAAACAGGTTTGCGCTGTAGTTTTGTAGTTTAAATATAATTCTATCGATCTTTAGTTTCTATATTTATACAACTAGATTTATTACTAATAGTTATTGAAACTTTAAAGCTATACCCTACTAAACTTAATTCAATATTTTATTTTCAAGATAAATGCACAGTGCCAGTCTATATCTCAGCATGGGGCCCGAATTAACCTCCTCAAGCTTGGGTAGGCCTACCCTAGCCTTGATCCCGCAGACCGGGAGCGAGAGCCGACACTAACATGGCTCAATGGTCGCCTAACTCACTAATAAACGGCACGTTATGAACTAAGGGAATAACGCAAGAAGCTTTAATCTACAAGTGTTAATGATAGTCGTTAAGTAAAAGCAGAGCAAGTATTGTCAGGCGTGGGTCGGCTTTAGTATAGGTTGCAGTGCATAATATAGTAGTAACAGGTAATTATAAGTAGAAGTTATATAAGGATTGCCATACTCCCGTTTTCTCATATTTATCACATCCTCACCAGAAACCGTCAGGCCTCCGTCTCGTATCGAAAGCTGTATCTGATTCAAGATCTATATAATGGATAGAATCTTACTTGGCGCTTTGGCAGCCCTCGCTGTTCCCAGGGCAATGGCTAAGCCAATCAAGCCCAACATTGTCGTCGTTATGAGTGATGACCAAGATGCCCGTCTTGGATCATTGCAAGCCCAACCCTTTGTCAGAGAAGTACTGTCAGCTGAGGGCCTCACACTTGAAAACCACTTTGCCACAGTTGCTCAGTGCTGTCCTAGTCGTACTTCTTTCCTCAGGGGCCAGGCATCTCACAACACCAACCTAACTCATGTTGGACCGCCAGGGTATGTCTCTACTGGAAGACCAAAGGCTGTTCTAATGACAGATTAGTGGAGCGTATGAGAAGTTCGTATACTCTGAGCAAGATCGCTATTATCTACCGCATTGGCTCAAAGCGGCGGGGTACAGAACAGAATGTATGTTGCTGATATAAATCCTGGCGCAAGCCTTGAAAGCGTGCGTACTGACTCTGTTGAAGATATTGGAAAGTTTATGAACGGTGTCAATATGGCCACCTACTCGCCAGGGCCGAAAGGGTGGGATCATACTGATATCTTGGTAAATCATCACTGGCAACATATGTTTGAACCCAATTACTAATCCAGACAGGTGCATCCTTACCAGTACTCATACAACAACGTCGTCATGTCTCGAAACGGCAAGCGACCTTTATTCTATAACGGGCATCATCAAACAGATGTCATCAAAGCTAAAGCGTAGGTAATCTCCCTGCTCCCAATACTCCCTCTCTAACACGCATCTTCAGTCTCGCACGTTTAGAAAGCCTCACCTCATCAGAAGAGCCATTCTATATCCAAATCGCACCAACTGCCCCTCATACTTCAAGCGACGGCCCATCCATCCCATGTGCACGTCATATGTGGGCCTTCAACAACGCTACGGCGCCCAGAACACCCAACTTTAACCCCGAGGATAAGTGGCAGTCTATGAAGCCTGAGTGGTTGAAAGAGCGAAAGTACTTGACTCAAGACCAGATTGCATTTGTGGACTGGCAGTATAGATCAAGACTTCAGTCGCTGCTTGGAATTGACGAGATGGTCCACGATATCTATGACCTCCTGGAAAAGAAGGGTGTGCTCGAAAACACTTACTGTAAGTGCCCTGTTATGTTTGAAGAGCGCATTGCTAAGCCTTCTAGTTATTTACACTACAGACAATGGTTTCCATATGGGGCAGCATCGACAGATCGGTGGGAAGGGTCTTCCTTACCTCGAAGACACCAATATCCCCATGATCATCAGGGGTCCTGGCATCTCTCATGGGAGCAGCTCCAAGATCCCCAGTAGCCACGTCGACATGGCCCCAACATTCCTCGAGTTAGCTGGACTGCAGAAAGACTCAGAGGATTACCCTCCATTCTTCGATGGAAGGAGTCTCATCAGTGAATGGAAGGATCCAGAGGCTTCTCACTCTTCAGAGAAGGAGATTGTTAATGTTGAGTTCTGGGGGACTATCTCCAACGGTGGTAGTCCTGATTATGAACTTAGAAGCGGCGTCTATGCGTATAAGACTCTTCGCATTGTTAGTGACACCTCATCTTGGCTGTTTTCCAAGTGGTGTACGAATAACGATACAGAGCTCTATGACACGACTGTAAGTGACGTCCCCGCCTATACAGGCTTATTATCTAACAACCTAAGGCGGACCCTTATGAGCTAAATAACCTTGCTATAAACCCAACTCCCGAGAGCCAGCGCATTATGCATAGACTTAATGGCCTCCTACTGGTCACCAAATCCTGCAACCAGGAGTCCTGCCGCAACCCGTGGAAAGTCCTCCAGAAGGACTCGGGAGGATACTTTACAACTCTAGCAGAAGCTATGGATGCAAAATACGACGATTTCTTTGATGCACTACCATCGGTAGGGTATCAAAAGTGTATGAACTACCAAGCCACCAAGAATGAGGGTCCTTACTATCCTCCCGAGTCCATCAGCCTAGCTTCTGAGTACCGCAATAGTACGGACAATTTCCCTTTCACAAACGTTGTCAACTTCACGCGTGTGCCCGGAAGTATTGGGAGAATGGGAAGCTGGGCTCACAGACATGTTAATCTGACGACGATCATGGAGACTGCGAGAGAGGTTACAGATAAGGAGCTTGGCCATGCCAAGATCTGTCGGCCAGAAGATTGCAAGGCAGGTGGTGCTATCACTACAGATGGGATCTTCAACTCTTGCTGCCCCAGCGGAGACTAGAGTAAAGACGGAAGTTTGGGCGATGCCCAGTTAGTATGATTTCCTAAGTGTTTTGCTCTTGTTATAATAAAGCCTTCTGAGATCTTCGACAAGCAAAGTCAGACGTACATACCCATCCACGCTGTAGTAAAACATCAATGATAATATTGCAGCATTGAATAGCCCTATATATAACGCATTGAGACATTGAAGTGCCTGATATTGAAGATCGGCATATACTTAAGTAGTCGTTAAAGCAAGCAAATTAAGTTTAACCTTATGGCCGGTAAGCATATACTTAGCGAGTAAAGCAAACAGCTTATGACACGGGCTGTATGACTTAAATCCACCTCGGACATTAAGATAAATTTAATACTCGACTTTTCCAATGAATTCACTCCCAGTAACGTGTTACGAGGGACTTTGCAAGTCATAAGAATAGGAAGATTCAGTGAAAAGGCTAGACTGAATGTATGGACATGTTATTCACGAGAAGATAGAGAATTTAGCTGCCAAGTGTGCCAAAAAGAACATCATTTAAGACTCCTCAGTTTTCAAGACCCGTAGGCTATGCGAGAACGCTGGCTCAACTTCCATTGGCATCTCCTACCAACTCCATCTCATCAGCTCCCCTCCTCCCGACCTTCCCCGGCCCAAAGATCTCCTCCATAGTAACATACCTCGCCGTCTCCATAATCTTCTTCACAGTTACATTCCTCTGCTACCATCCTCCCGCTGGCTTCGCGTTAGCCTTGATCCAAGTTTGAGGCAGCGTGAGAACATAATTGTCTGTCCGGTCTCGGAATTGAGACCCCAGCGATGTAGATTCTGGAGGGTAAAATGGCGTCTCGTTAGGTGCGTACTGATAATCCATGCACTCGCCAAAGTTGAATGTTGGAAATTGTCTGAAAAAGCTGTCATACTCGGGCCGCATTGCTTGTCTAAATGTTTTCATTGGATTGAGATGCTTGGGGAGATCGAAGTTGCCCCATGGGTCTTGGCATGAGGATGCGCCGCAAGACTTCATGTAGAGGACCAGAGCGTTGAGGCGGTTGATAGTTTTCTTGATTCTGCTGTCTGCTGAGTTGATCAGGTTGGTCATCTCGTAAGGGTCGTCCTGTGGATTGTCAGCAATGGATATTTATCATTCAGAAGGAAGACTCACAATAATGTCATAAAGCTCAGCCTCGCCAGTACACCACATAACATACAGCCACCCGATGTTATCCCCCGCAAGACGAATAGTCTTGTACGTAGATGTGGGAAAGTAGGCTTCAGGAGCCGGGGCTTCAATGGTACCAAAGCCCCAGTGCTCAATATTGATGATCTCTTTGGCGATTCCCAAGCCAGCGTCATGATCGCGCTTATGGGGCTTCCTCCACTGCGGTAACAGACTTCTTCCGTCTAGGAAGGCAGGCCAATGCTTTTTTGGAAGCTTGGCTATTTCGAGTAGTGTTGGGAGAAGGTCGGTGTGCGTGCCTGGGAGAGTTGAAGAAAGACCTGATTCAATGCCGGGGCCGCGGACGACAAGAGGGACGTTGGAGTCATCAGCATAGGGGGTCGACTTTCCTGCTCCAGAACGGAATTGACCGACATGGTAACCGTTGTCGGAGGTATAAATGACTATGGCCTGTTATTAGCCACATTTAAGATAAGTAGCGTAGAGACGAACAGTAAGTATTCTCCATCTCGCCCTCTGACTCGAGGTATGTAATTGCATCTTCGATAATCTCATCAATACCCTTCAATGACTGAATACGACGACGGTAGCTCATATCAGCCCACTCAATCTGCGTCTCGTTCATTGGCGGTAGGTTCTTTATCCAATATGACTTCTGATCCTGTATTTTCTGGTTGGGATTCCAGTGCGGCTGACGGGGAGCCTTGATGTCTTCCGAGTCATCCCAGTACCGAGCAAGGGGTTCGACGTATTTTTTGCCGTTATCGATGTGCGGCGATGTAGGGGCGAGTAAAAGCAGCCATGGGTCCTTTTGGCTTGTGAGGTATTCGAGACGATCCAGTCTAGATGTGTGAGCTTCAACATCTACGTGCCTGGGCACAGTGATTTCTTACGTCTTGGCTCGGATTACGTCTGATTGGTGGTAGCCTGGGTAGTGCATGGGAACATCTCCGTTCTTGGACATGACGACAGTGTTGAATGCGGCGTTATAAGGGTCCATCTTGGAATAAGTCAATGACTTGCCATCTGTACAACTTTCGAAGCTAGAATGACTCACTAATCCGTCAATGTGGTCCCAGCCTTTAGGCGGAGTATCGTAGTTAAACAAGGAGTAACCGTTCAAGAATTTCCCAATATCTAGAGTACAACGTTAACAACAGGTATGTAAACTACAGCAAGTATCTTACATTCAGTACGATAGCCTGCTTTCTTCATTAGCTGTGGCATGTAGTCTTCATCTTGCCTGGCAAGAATCCACTTCTCATAGTCACCACTATTCAAAACATCAGCTCCAGCACATGAGTCTCAAACCAAAGAGGTGACCCTACCCAGGAGATCGAACATGTGTGATATTGGTATTATGAGCCAACTGTCCCTTCAACAGAGTCGCCCGACTAGGACAACAAACAGCAGTGGTGACGTGATGGTTCGTAAAACTAATTCCCTGCTGTACAAGCAGACGCTGAAGTACATCCTGATATTCCGAGGAACCAAGACGGATATCTTGGTCATCTGTCAGAAGAAAAACGATGTTGGGCTTTGTGCTGGCGCTGTCAGCTACAAGAAAGCATGCCGTAGCGGCGAGGACGGATCTGACAAGCATGGTGAACAGTACAGCAACTCGAAACACGCCTTGATAAGCAATGGTTAGCTTTGCTAGGGCAGATGTATCGCGTTATATATGGCCCAGAGCACGCAAGACCTGCTCGAGATGTCGAAGGATCCACTTATCGGTATATTTCTGGGTCCCCAGTTCTTTTGTTGCTCCTGTATACCAGTGGATGACATCCGCCGAACTCCTTACAGCCTCTTTAGTTAGAGTAGCGACATAATCGCCCAGCTAAGAAAAGGAAGTTGTGTAGTTTCCCCTGCAATGCCTTCCCCGGATTCTCTTTTCAGTAGATACGATCTATAGGCAACTGGATTACGAGACAAGACTCTGGGAAATGTTGAACATAATCCTGACAGGTAGTGTAGATCACAACATACTATGCAGTACTTAGCGGCGGCCTTCGGAGCCGTTCCCTGTATTTGAAGATCAACATGCCACTAGTAAGTCTTGGGCGTTATTTCTGTCAGTACAGAACGCGGGGTGTTTGGCCCGTCTCAACAAGACGGTTCTCGACATGTACCTCAGCTTTGGCGTCTTCAATTCGAATACTTTCTCTTAATTTCTCATATCCTGGCTTCTCGAGTTTAGAAACTTGATCAATATTGAAAATCATCGGCGCCGCCCATTGCTGGGAACTCCGCCATGGCACAGACGACATCTGCTCCAGGCACGTACCCAGCTCTCCTTAGAAGCTTGACAGAGCTTCGGAAGCGACAGCCGGCCCTGGAAAGCAACGCAATGATTGCCGGAGAGGCAACCGAGCTGACCTTAATTATATGTAGTGCACCAATCAGTGGTCTCTTGTCTCGTCTGTCGCTCCCGCAAGGTTCGTCCACAGCACCCACTTGCGACATGTAACCTTACCATGGATATCTACAGGTCAAATGTGATGGGGCCGTTCCGGGTTGTCAGAACTGCGAGACCCTAGGCGTCGATTGCCCCGGGTATAGCACACTTCCTGGAGTTCAGAAGAGGTTGGAGGCCGATACGCTGGAGACAGTGTATCGTGCCTCGGGCGTCGAGAAAAGAAGGGTTGGCTCGTGTGAAGCTTGTCGAAGAGCGAAAGGCCGCTGTGATAAGACTCGGCCGGCCTGCTCCAGGTGTCTTCAGCGAAACCTCACTTGCCATTATACACAGAAGCAGAGAAGCAGTGCAACTGTCCGATCGAATGTATCAGAAGAGAGTCCCGGAAACGATGGGCCGGGAACAGATATCACTGACATCTCCCCGGGTACAGCTTTTGATTCCCGATCTTCAATGTCTCCACCTGAGCCAAGTACCCGGTAATAATAGCCATCATTGTAAGTAGCTTGTGTACTGACGGCATTTAGGATACAGAACAGGCCTCTTCCGTGGGATGCCCAGACTCTTAAAACATTAACAGGAGTTTACTTCAATCGAGTGGCTACTCTTCGATGCCTGGATTTTCTGCACAAGCCATCGTTCAACCATTCACTTGACAAGGGGTCTTTAATAGAAGACTATGGCCACGCAATTCTCTATGCGATATGCGCTCACGGCCTCCGGTTTGTTCTATACAAAGTAACGCAGAACACAGTGATGGAATACTAACCGACAGTAGCATTCAAGAGCTTGAAGGCAGGTCAAATCGCAATGTCCAGTCTGCTGCCTCTGATGTCCCTGGACAGCTATGGGCTGAAGAGTCACAAGCTCTCGTCATGAGAGAAATAGGCAAGCCAACACTTATGACAACCACGGGAAGTTCATGTAATGTTCGCTACGTAATTAAAGTGGCTAATGATACACAGACTCTCGTGCTCCTATGTGACTTCGCCCTCCAAACCGGTCAAGACGCCCTAGCCTTCATGCTATGTGGTTGCTGCCATAGTGCAGCTCGACTTCTCGCCCTCGATCGGCCAGTGCCGCCGAGCAATAATGGAGAAAGCTCTCAGAATAGTATTTTGGCAGAAGCCCGAAGACGAGTTCTCTGGTCATGCTTCATCCTGGACAGCATCATCGGAAGCGGTGTCAACGAGAACCTCAGGTGGAGAGACGAGGCACCTCAAATCCCTCTTCCGAGGTCAGACCAGTCCTTTCTCTCTCAAATCTCAACTGCCGAGGCGCCATTGTTCTTACCCCGAAGCTCAGAAATGTTTCCTTCGAGTGAGGAGCTTCAGAGATACAACTTACGTTCTAATCTCATTTATTTGATGACTATGAGAACCAGAGTCTTACGGTACGTTCCGTGACTCACTTTCGGCCAATGAGCTAACCATTCCAGACTTATTCGAACAAATCCTGATGGTGTGGATATATCCCATGACCAATCTCCATTTATGCAGATTCTTCATGCTTTGGAATCCTGGAACAACAGCATCTCAACACAGCTTCAACTAACAGAGTTCAGCATATATGTACACAAGGAGCTTAACACTTTAGAGTCACTCTTCTATCTCCACCTCTCCTACCACATTCTCATCTGCGATCTCACAAGGATATCCATCCCCGGCTTCGCTTTCCCACTAGCCGCAGCATTTCGCGCAGCTCCTCAAGCATTTATCTCGCACTGGCAAGATGTCTGTCGACATCATGCCGCACAAGTAACCAAGATACTGTGAATGATGTCTCAGCATCTGAACCCTCTGTTTGCTGAGTCTACAGCGTATGCGGCGACTTACGAAGCGACCAAGATCATGATCGTGTACGCTGCTTCACTGGCTGAGAGTGATACACGGATGCAGCTTAAGGACGACATCATGTTCAATATGAAGGTGCTTAGTGAACAGACACGTGGAAGTCTACCAACACGAGCAGTAAGATCCCCTACTGTTGACATAGAATCATTAACGCTGACATTTCTAGTGTCGGGCACTGACACGTCTTCTTTACCAATTCGGATTCAATGACATGGCAAAGAATAATCGTGTCACTCCACCTGCGTACGTAAAACACCCAAATATACTATCACCAGTCAGTAATCGAGCCATAAGTATAGGCGCACCGAAGACGGTGCAGGAGAAGTCAGCGGTCCTCCTGAAGCCTTCTACCTGTCTGACCTTGCTCCTTTCCGCCGCGCATATGACGACGTCAACCAGAACCGGGACAGACGTGAGAGTGCAGCTGGATCACTGGCTAGCTCGTCCCGAAACCTGACTCAAGATGCGCCGGTTTTGAGACCTTGGAACCAGCAACTAGCTCAACCGCCAGGTTCTTCAGCAATGCCTAGCAGTCAGGTCATTCACCTGGGAGATTACACTCAGGTCGCTGGGGATATGTCAAATGAAATCATCTGGGACTTATTCTCTCTGCCAGATTGGGTATTCGATCCGCATGATATAGACTTCGGTGCATAATGACAGTAACATTTGTCTCTACTGAACTTGGCAATGACTTTAAACCACGCGATATATCCACTACCTAGACTGGAACTATACCCATCAACTTCTTTGGCGTAATCTCAGGCCTCTTGATATACTTGATCCAAGAATACGGATCCTCCATCTCATCCTGGATCGTGTCCTGTTGAGCCCCCTGCTTACCAGCCATACCCGCAACCTCACCCACCAAGCCCACCACGCCAACCTCGGCCTTGTACTCCTCCCATAGCTTCAGCATCTCTACCATCAACTCAGGTTCAGCCTCAGACAGGTCGCTCGTCTCTCCAGGATCGCTCTTGATGTTGAATAGCTCCCATTTCTGAGGGCCCTTTGGCTTCGGGACGTAGGTGATCTTCCAGTCCCCACGGCGAAGAGCGCCTGAACCTGCGACCTCAAAGCCAGCCACATAGTCTTTGCCATGGATAGGTGAAGATCGCGATATGCTGTCGAGCTGATCTAGGAAGGGTTTCCAGCTTTTACCGCGGAGAGGCATGACTGGCCTTCCAGAGTAGGTATCAGGATGGCTCAGACCAGCGTATTCCAAAATGGTGGGAACGATATCCATAACCGTGCAGAATGCATCTGTGACGATGCTACCGCTAGCCTTTGACGCGATATCAGCCGTAGGCTTGACGACAAGGGGCACTCGGCATCCACCCTCTGTGGAAAACATCTTGTACAACCTTGAAGGTGCTGTAGCCGCCTGAGCCCATCTCGAACCATACCAGACAAAGGAGTTCCCACGGCCAATATTCTCCAGACTATTATCGTAGTATTTATGCACGTGGTCCATGATGGTAGTTCCAACGAGGGGAAATGCTTCATAGCTTGCTCCCTCGGCGCCATTATCACTCATGAATAGAATGATACTGTTATCATACTCCTTCTTATCCTTGAGATGCTGAATGACTCGGCCAATGTTCCAATCGATACGGTCAACCATGCCGGCATAAATCTCCATGGCGCGTGCACTTGAAGCTCTCGTTTCTTCATCGAGCTGATCCCACTCGGCAGGTTCACCAGGTACAGTCGTTACTGGATGAGGCACGATTGAATTATCGATCAGACCGAGGTCTTTGAGCCTTTGGAGGCGCCTCTGGCGAAGAGCTTCAGGTCCTTCACTGTAGAGACCACGATACTTGTCGCAAGATTCCTTGGGAGCTTGTAGTGGCCAGTGCGGCGCTGAGAAAGGGAGATGCGCGAAGAAAGGCTGTTGGCGCTCTTCCTCTGTTCGGTCCGAGAGGTAACTCAGAAGCTTGTCGGCGTAGCCGTCAGAGGAGTACCAGTCAAGGCCAAGTTCAGTTTCAGCAAGGAACTTTCCGTCCTCGGCATGCAGAGCTCGCACAGCTGTCTCGAAGAACTTGCCCGGCTCTGACTTGGGGTCTTGATACTCGGGTTCATACGCTACGCATATCAGACAAACACCCAGCCTATCGTCGGTAGAGTCACGTACCATAGTGATTTGCACACCCGGGCAGTAGGGCCAAACTCTTCTTAAACCCCCTCTTATTCGGATGATGCTCCGGTTTAAGACCAAGATGCCACTTGCCGCTCATGCAAGTGAAATACCCTCCATCTCTTAACAATTCAGGAAGTGCAACAACCCTCTCATTGAGATAGCCTTCGTGTCCAGGCTTGCCCTTGTGAGCAGGTGAACTCCTAGTAATCTCTTGAAGTTGACCTAAACCAGCGATATGGTGATCCGTGCCCGTCATGAGCATAGACCTTGTAGGACTACACGCCGCAGCGACATGGAATTCCGTGAAGCGAATGCCCCCGGCTTCTGAGGCGAGACGGTCAATATTTGGCGTTGAGATTTCTGATCCATAACAACCGCAGTCACTGAAGCCGAGATCATCGGCGACGATGACTAGGAAATTTGGTCGTGTAGATGATAGTGAGCCCATTGTTGATGGTGTCAAGTGGTGATCAAGGCCGACCGGAGTGATACGAAAGACAACTTTGCCCAAAGTAACGATAAATAATGAGGAGACTTAGGACTCTTAGAAACGGTGCAATTTCTATCGGCCAGAATGGAACGGCTATCACAACGGTAATCTCCTGATTCACCTCACAAAAGGCCAAGAGATAGCTCCGGGTCCCGCTGACTCTGTCGGAGCCGCGGGCATGATTGAGCCGGTTTAGCGCCGGCTCTCGCTGCTGGTGAGGCTAAGGTCTCTATATTCCTGCCTACTTTGTTCTCAGCAACGTGATAATTACCAAGATCTGGGGTATACCATTTGTTGATTGGCATTTTGTCTGATTCTGGGGTTGAATGGCGTTATGGGCTAGCTGTGGCTATTGACGCCCTGTCTTCGATCTCTGATACCAGTCTCATGGTTGGTTGGCAAGGACGTGCTTCTATAAAGACACAACCAGCCTGTGTGTCTGGACATTGTATTTATTGTCATCACCAACGCTCACTTGGATCCAAAGACTTTCTCTCTGGGCACTCAATCTTATATTCCATAACGGCCTGCATCTGTAGGTGTACAACATTATGGCGGAAAACATCATCACCGCCGCCAACAGCGGTCGCTTCAGTGAGATGAACGGGACCATGCTCTTCCTATTGATGTAAGTTGACCCCCCACTGCCGCGTTATTCCCATAGGCAGTCCCTCACTCTTAGACAACAGTTGCTGACGGCTGTTCTCAGGTATATGTGCTTTTGCTCCTTCAACTTCGGCTACGATGTCGGCAACTTTGGATCCGTTCAAGGCATGCAAGCTTTTGGTCGTCAATTCGGCACCTGCGATAAACCAACAGGAAATTGCTCCCTCCAGCCATGGCTATCGTCTGTCATGACCTCTGTGCCGTTCATCGGAAAGGCACTGGGTACTGTGATTTGCGGTATCATTGCTGAGCGATGGGGAAGAAAGATCGCAATCATGGGTCTGATCATCGCATCATTCGTGTAAGTGCTTCCTTTATCTCTTTCAGGTGTCCTTCTGACAAGCGTTCAATAGCGGCGTTCTCCTCCAAACTACCGCAACTACAGCTGCTCAGTTCACTATCGGTCGCTTCATTTCCTTCGCCATGACAGGCATGACTATCGTCGTCGTACCGATCTATCAAGCCGAGACAGCTCCGAAGTCTCTCCGTGGCCTAATAACCTCGTCACTTCAGCTGATGATCCTTCTCGGTTCTCTGGTAGCCTCTCTTGTTACTTGGGGTACCAGCTCAATGAAGACCAATGCCGCTTGGCACGTTCCCGTAGGATTGCAATTTCTTGCGCCTACCTTCCTCCTGGCTCTATGGTTCTGGGTTCCTGAGAGCCCAAGATGGTATGTAGTCCCAGTCATGCAACTACACGTTACACTTACTAACAACCATAGGCTTTTGGCAAAAGATCGAGTAGAAGATGCTACCAAGTCCCTCCGCCGAATCCGAAAGGACAAGTCCGAAGAAGACATCGAATTCGAGATTCAAGCTATTCAACACGCCCACTCAAATGATCACAAGGGTAAATGGTCTGAGCTCTTTGATGCTAAGAATAGACGTCGTACTATGATAGCCATACTGGCCATGTTTGGACAGCAGATCACAGGTCAGGCCTTTGCCTCGCAATACTCTGTCATCTTCTACCTGTCACAGGGATTTGGCGCGAGAAGCTTTGTCTTTTCTGTCCTCAGCTCCGTCGCTGGCCTTGCTTGTCTGTTCATCACCTGGTTTACTGTCGACCTGGTCGGTAGAAGAGTCTTACTTCTAATCGGCGGCACTGGCATGGCTGTATTTCTGTTCATTGTTGGCTCTGTCGGGACTATAAAAGACCCTACAGAGACACAAAAGAACACTCTTGTCAGTATTTCACTTTGTTAAGTGGTTCATATCACTAATTTTGCCTAGGTTGCATCGTTCATTCTTTTTTCTTCCTCCTATGCACTATCATGGGCACCAGTCTCGTACATCGTCCTTTCTGAAGCCGCATCAAGTCATATCAAAGAGAAGACCAACCTTCTCGCCTCCGTCATTTCCGTCTTAACCACTTTTGCAACGTCTTTTACGCTTCCTTACCTTCTCAGCAAGCCGTATGCCGGACTTGGCGCTAAGGTTGGATTCATCTACGGAAGCTTTTGTGTAGCCATGGTCATTCTCGCATACTTCTTCATTCCCGAGCTCAAGGGCCGAAGCTTGGAAGAAGTGGATCAGCTGTTTGCAAGTGGGCAGCCTTTGAGAAAGCTTGGTTCTCTCGAGACCAGGACGGCAGAGGAGGCTTTTGAAAGTGACTCGAAGCAACAGCCCAGGATTGAGGTGAAGGGGTTGGTGTAGTAGTCAAGGCAGCATGTTATAGACAACGTTTGACTAAGTCATGAGTAAGCTCTATTAATGCCAAGTTTCCTACTTTGACAATCAGATCATGTAGCCACATAGTACTCTATGTCCCCTAATAACTATAAGACCTTATATAACGAATTGGCCATTCATGTTCCCCACATAGAGAAACAATCCATCTTAGGCCATCGGCGAATCCTACCTACACCTTTCAGCCAATTTGTGTTACGACCCCAGCGTAGTATTAGACCGAGGCCGCCCAGGATAGATATGCCTAACCCCACGCCGTCCTATATCCAGCAACCATTTAAGGAGTGCTCCGCGAGTAACAATTGGTGCGGTTGGTGTCATGGACGGGCCGGTTGGCAATAAATAGCCTACCTGCTTAGGTCTTTCTATCAGGGCTAAGTGCAAAGTCCGTAAAACGGACTTTATACATCGCGGACTATTCTTACCGAATATGAGTTGTAGTGCAACCTAGTCAGGTTCTCATGCAAGAAACATAGCATGCTCAGTCAATGATTGAAGTGTAACTAGAACACATTATCGGATAAATCTCCAGATTAGCAGGAACATATCTTTTTCATGCTTACGATGAGCTTTTGGAATGCAACATCTAAACCTGACAAGCAAGTGTTCGCAGCATTATAAAATAGCAATTACGCCGCTTCCAAACACCATTCCTTCACCAGCCACAATATTGCCACCGTACCATAAACAGAAACTATCAATCACGCGTTTGTTAGTCGCAACATTATCACTCAAAATGAAGAACTTCCTTGCTGGGTGCCTTGGCGGCAAGGAGGGACATTTGTTTCGTCCAAGCAAGGCACTGGCTTTTACAACGGCCAACAGTAAATAGCACGGAAATTGTGAAACATTGGATTTAGTAATTGAATTAACTGTTTATATTAAATACAACAGCCTGCCATATGTCTTGAAGGGTGTTATTAATCTGCAGGCAGGGCATTTTAACTAAAGAGTTAAGCAGCAATAGCATTAAATACAGAGGTCTCTGATAATATGGATTCACCCAGGTTAGATGCCTCGACATAGGAAAGTCCAACCGGGGGACTCTGACCGGGGTATGCGATCCCAAAAATAGGCCTGCTCAGTCACCTCAGCCTGGACTCCGGGTCCCTCAGCCCAGCCTCAGCACCAACTCAGCTTAAAGCGGCAGGACCTCAGCTCTAGAAACGGAAACGGATTTTATTATGCTTGAATTTCGTCTCCGAGTTGTGTGGTATCTACACGCAACGAAAAGTCGTTTCTATCCTCAGAACGCCAGCCTGTACTTGGCCAATACATCATGTAAAGATATCTACCACGCAGCCCTCTAGATCCAGAGACATCGTGGAGGACGAAGAGTCTGGCACAAACAAGAAAGCCAGGTGCCAGACACCACCTTTCTATTCGTTGTCTTCTCCGGGTTAACACCCTCGGGACTTTTATAGGGCCACTGAGTCCAACATTGTGGCCTTCACATGCGGGAACTTGTCCCCGAAGCTGCAGAATTCCCGGCTGCAATATGGCACTGCCCCAGTAATGCAGGTAAGCAGGTTTACCATGCGCAAACTCCTCATAGGCAGGTTTTGAAGAAGTCTGTTTGCATCGGGTAGCTGTCGAAGCCAATTGGTATTTACGAGTGAACTGGCGGATGAAGAAAGAATGTACCGCAAACTATGTTGTAGGACTCCAGCTACTGAAATGAAAGTGAATTCTAAAGAATTCAAAGAGATTCCCTAATTCAGCCCAACAGACCCTTTCTCTAAAGTGAAGCCGTCATGTCTGGCCCGATTGTCCAATAGATAAACTATTGGCCCCCATCAAAGTTGTTGATAAGGCTTGAAATATTTCCATGTCCTGCCAAGTTGGCGGCCATACCCGGTGTCACAAGTTGCTGCGGCTCCTGTGTTGTTTGCATACTATTTAATTTCGATGCATTCCGAATCGCCCTGGATCGCGCTTTTGTGTCTGCGTCAAGTTCTAATAGAAACCGCACAGTTTCCTCGTGTCCATGTGAAGCTGCAATATGGAGAGGAGTATTGCCAGCATTATTGGCCCGGTTGATATCCGCTCCCAAGCCTAAGAGAAACGCAGCTAATGTAATATGTCCTTTGGCGCAAGCACAGTAGAATGTGTCGTTTCCATGGATATCTTGCAGTTTGAAGTCTGCATCCCATGATTTCACAAGATACACCACTAGGGGTAACGATCCGCTTAGAGCTGCGCACATCAACGGAGTAAGGCCTCGCCTATCCTGAATATTGGCCACCTCCGTCTTAGTACAGGGCCGCTGCTGGATCATTCTCTCGAGAAGCTTCATAGTGATGCCTACCCGACCCTGTTCCGCAACTCGATGTAATGGTAGCGTTTCATCGACACAGTCTCGAGCCCAAGAGTCTGCTTCGTGTTCGAGGAGCATCTCTGTCAAGGGTGCTGATATGGGCCACTCTGGTCTGTGAAGTAGTGTTCTTCCAACCTTGTCTCGAATATCAACGCGGGCCCCGTGTCGAAGGAGATCAGATGCTCTGTCCGAGCATCCGCTTGCAGCTGCAGCCCAAAGTGGCGTAGGCATTCTTTCGTCAGACTCACCACGAAGTGAATCCACGCCAGTATTTGCATGCGCACTGAGCAGGGCCTGGAACGACCTGTCGCTACACTTGCCGCATGCACCATACCACAGTGGTGTATGACCGTATTTGTCGGCAACTTGTGGATCAGCACCGTTTTGGAGGAGAAAGTCGACCATGTTATCTGCTTTGTTCGTTGAAGCTATGTGAAGGGCTGTCTGGCCTTCAGAGTTTTGCAAGGAGATATCCGCGTTGTATTGCAGAAGAAGCCTGACCACATCAATACGTCCAGTTGATACAGCAAGTTCGATAACAGGGACATTTCGTTCGAAATTGGAAGGGTTGTTTAGATCGACATCAGAATATTCGAGGACCAGCTCCAGGGCTTCGGCATTGCCTGTGCGAACAGTATCGAAAATTGTTTTCAATCTGTATTCGTGAGCCCCGCGATCGAGGATGGCGGGAGCGCTTTGTGCGCTGGCCGAAGGTGTTCTGATACAGGTATTTATAGGTTCTGGAGGCAGAGGACGAGCCGTGTTAGGCTCGCTGACTCGCCTTGCAATTGTCATGATATTGTCACTAATACCACGGGTCAGCATCTACCTTGAGGTGAGATCAAATGAAGAGAAAAGCCTCACCTATCCCACGAAGACTTCTGATCTCGGAAGCTTTGAAGTCTCTCTCCAATAGCAGTATGCGCCTGCTGAAGAGGCCGAAGCTTGGTGTACAACTTCATATGGTTCAGCAGGAACTCTCCTCGAGTCTCAACCTTGGAAAATGTTTTGAGTTGACCGTTAAGATTTTGTACATCTTTGGTAAGTTTGTTGCAGTTGCCTATGAGCAGAGTCTGAAGCCGGAGGAAGTTGACACCATCGACAACAGGCGGAACCAATTTGCGACGTTGTTTTAAAAGGTCTTGAAAGTGACGTAATATAGTGAGGATCTGCTCACAATCTTGTTGGATAAGACCGAGTGTTTGACCTGCGTTGGCATAGCGCGTTTTGATCTTGTTGAGCTCGACTACGACGCTGCTGAGGGTAAGTATTGTAGTTGCGATCGATATAGGATCCATTCTGGCTGATACAGTAGTAATGTGGGGGGTAACAAGAGAGACAGTGATCATCAGGGGTGCAGATAGCTCTTTATATAAGCACAGCCACAGTCGCTGTACACCCTTTCCCCAGACTTTATAGCCCATATGAGGGGTGACCTGGTGACTGGACAGGAGAGGAGTAGCTTAAACTAGGACTTTTGAATTATACAGGGATTTGAGATGCTGTGAAACCTTCATCTGTCTCTGTTTCTTTAGCTCAGAAATAGTAGCAAGTTATGTCAATGTCAAGTACAAAACACTCGATAATTATTCATCCATCACGCGCCAACTGTTCAAATGCGGGAAACTACTCTTGATCACTAGGCCACATTAACCACCTACCGACAGTCTGGGTGTTGGAACCCTTGGAAAGTCGGGTTGGCCTGGACGTTGTATCTGCTCAGTCTCAGGATCAGGATCATCACCATTGGCTCGAGGTGCTGTCCACCATCGACCTCCAAAGTAACACAAGATGCCAATAATGAGAATTCCCAAAACAACACCAACCGCGATCAATCCCTTGTCTGTGCTAATAAGAGCCGGACTATTTGAGCACGTTCCAGATGATTTTACATCGAGGAATGTCTGGTCCGAATTATGCCGTGCAAGCGAGAAACTCGTATTCTCATAGTTGACAAATAAGTAAAGCTTCTGATAGTTAGCTGTTGTGCCATGTAACTTGAATGGGCTACTACCTGGGAGAGAAAGACTTTGCCTAGAACCGGACCCTCTAATGGACCTTCTTCTGCAAAGACTTGAACTTCACTAAGGCTTGAGTTCACGACTGGCACTCCATCTTCGTCAAGCCCGCGGAGTGGTCGAACTGCGTCATCAATCAGTGTTTCATCCCGTTGTAAATGCGTGAAAGCCTACCAAGTTCGTGCGAAGGTATTTCAACCGTTAACCCGTCCTCGACGGTAAACTTGATAGAGAAGCTGATATTGGCCGACGAGTCGTATACGAGCCCTTGTTCCATGATGTACATGTCTGGATACTCTGCAGCGTCAACGAGATATTTATTACCGCCGAGCATCCTTGTCGCTGTATTTAGAATTGATAGTGGGAATCGGAACTGGTTGTCGTATCTGCGACTATGTCAATTCATCACTTATCACATCAAGGACGGGCCCACAAACTCAGGGTTCGATGCAAGCAGTAAGAGGGTTTCCGCTAGTTATTGGTCTCTCCATTGGAACCTCCTTGTCTCCAATCTGGACATTGAATTCCATTTGCGTGATCTGCACCTGAAGTGGACAGCTGCGCTCCCTTACCAAATTAGTCTTGGGGATCTCATACGAAAACCAACCCTCATTGAAGCTTGAGGCATCATATCCTCCCAACACTAGGCTTCCATTCCTTGGCGCAGTAAAACTCTGAGACCCGGCATCGAGTCCCCAAGACTTGGCGCCAATCAAGTCAGAATCCTTTAGCGACTGCAGCAATGTTGAAGTCTCCGCGAGCCCTATGTGGCTCATTGCGTGCTGTTGGCCCTCGCTGATAAGCCCTTGGAGCATTGTCACTGACTGATCTTGCAGTCTCAGGTCTGTGTCCACGGCGTATTCAAAGGGAGTATCTGTATCATCTTTGACAATATTGACCCATCCAGGGTTGAGTTTGGCGAGTGTTGCAAGATCGTCCGACGATGCTGCTTGCACATCATTTCGATTAATATAACCTCCTCTCCGAGACCGGCACTGCGCTTCAGTCATTTTGACACGACGAGAGCCAGATTTCAGGGTAAGCCATTTGTCAGAGCAAACACCACTGGAAGTTATCAGAGTCGAGTTGACAACAGTGCTCGCCATTCCGCATACGCTGGCGGATGATCCGACGCCAAGAATGATGCCGGTAGAGTAAACATCACTCGCATTTGTCGCCGTGAAGCTGCAGTTGCCAAAAGGAAGCCTGATCGTGGGTAGCTGACAGTTCTTCTCCGCCCCTGCTTGTGCCAGAAGGACAACAGCCGCAAGAGTTGCGTATAGTCTAAACATTGTTCATATAACTATGGAAAGACAACATCTTCTTTTCAAGACCAATCATCAGGTGTGAGGAGAATCGTCTTGTTTATTTCACCAGGGGAGACTCCTAGGAATAATGCTGTTCAGCCTAGTCCAAGCTATCGTGTAATCGTGCTTTTGGTGTGGCACACCTCATCCTCGCCACCCGGTTGAAACTGCAAAGTCCATTGGCTTTGCAACTAGCGGAATGACATTGCCAGCATTTGAGAGGAACGAGAAAATAAGGCATTCCGTTACTGTTTCAGCCGCACCTCTGTGCCGCTGTTAGTGATTGAAAATGGTTACGAGGCTGCATTGGCCGGGCGTACGCCATTCCCATAAATCGTGTTTTCATGAGGCCACTTTACATCTTCTGCCAATGATACGTGTCTCGCTGGGGCACAAAAACGCTGTGTGGCCCAGTGGCGTAGATAATGGGGCACAGACAGTCCTTCAGAATATCACGAGAACCAACAATTTGCCTTCCATTATGTAAATCTATGTGAAAGGCACACTCTTTTGCTGACACTGTTGTCACAATTGGCAGTACCATGGTTCTGGGCTGTCGTAAGAGCTTGAACACCTAGATTCCTCATCGCTGTGCTCGCCAACGCTCTCAAGTTCCAAGTTCTGCATCTTGTCAAACCTCATGAGCTGAACAGCCACCACCACGTGATCCTCACGCGAAACCCGTCTCTTGATAGAATCGACAAAGAACTTTAGTCCTGGCACCCAATCCTTTCTCCCGCCTTTTATAGCCACCTTGGTAGGCTTTATCGACTTACAGTACCCCCATTGCGGACTCGTATTTCCGTTATGAGTTTCAAACTGTATCCCCGTCAAAGTATCTTCTTCATCGAGCCAGACATGGAGAAACTTCAGACGAGACCCCTGGACGTTCCATTCGTCATGCGTGTAATGAGGCTTCTCTTCAAGCTCGTCCTCACGATGGCGGCCATGTGCGCACCTGCACCAGTAATGGCCGTTGGTGCCCATAGTATCAGTTGGCGGGGAGAATCTAGTTGGTCCAATGGATGATGTTGTCTGATCCTCGGCGTGCTTGAAGGAAATAGCCACTAAGGGAATCTGTGGCGATTCACTGCCATGGCATAGGGTGACCTTGACCCATTCAAGAGGTCTACTACAGTCCAGCCACGACACTGTAGCGTCGAGACTGGGTCTCTTCTGGTTGCGATTATACGCCTTTCTCTTACCGTAGATCTTACCCAACTCCTCATACAAGACCCTAGGAGGGCTGGGGTTATAACACCGCCCCTGTGAGTCGGCATATACCCTTAATCTCCTTGGTTTTCTGCCGAAAGCGCTGTAGTGAGCAAAGGCCCCGATGCCGGCGATATCTGCTCCAGGAGTATTTCGGTTTGACCAATGGCAGTAGATTCCCATAAGAGTATCAAAGCCAGGTTCTTGGTCGGTTAGGAACTGTATTTCATCATCGCCAGGTTCCCCGACGACCAGTTGGCGTCCTCGGTTGGTAACGAAGCGAAGACCGTTCAAGGTGAAAGTGATGCTTGCATAGCAACGGACAATCCTCTCTCCCCCTGGGCCGTCAATGGAAAGGTATTGCATAGCATTCCTACCGGGACCAATTGTGAGGGGTTGCTTCTTTGTTTTAGCGTCGAAGAGGACTTCGAATCCCCGAAGCTGGACGTCTGCACCGAAAGCGACAATACCAGCCAGGTCATCCTCAGATGTGCCAAAAATCAGTGGCTCCATAAGCATATCACCAGTCTGAGAATTGAGATTCAAAACCCCGTAATGACAAGGGTAGATTCTGAGGTCCTCCGGCGGCAGCTTGCCCTTCCACAAGTGACCAGTGTCCTTAGGCTTATTCCGGACCGCGGAACCAAACTTAGCTTTCGACCTAGGTGATTCAAGTCGAGACACGTTTCTTCCAAGTTTGAGTTGCTTTGGCTGAAAAAGCAGAGCCAACTTGGACAGAGGCTTTCCCACAGCCCAGCCAGCCTTGAACCCGACAACGAAAGTTCCAGGGTCTGGTACAAGGAGTTGCAGATCACCTTCAGTTTCGCCCAACTTGACGGGATCTCCTTTTGACAAGACAAAAGTCAGTCCCACGACCTTGCGGTGTATTTCGCTGTTTGCCTCGTTGGCCACTTGTTGACTCGTAACAACCAGCTTGATAATCCAATTGTCTTGCGGGATCTGGAAGCTCTCGCCTCTAAAGAAGATATCATCTGAACCGATTGACCTTGGAGTGCCGTCTGTGGAGGAAATCGCTCCAATTCCGGCAAGCTCTCCAGTGCTCGACCAAAACACTTTGATGACCGGTTGGACAGTCTCCATGTCGGAGAAGTCACGCAAGATAGCAATGCTAGAAGATATTATACCGGAGTGCGTAGGGAAACTCAGTTGAGGAAAGATGGTGTTTGCGGCATCTTTAAGTGTGGGAGGTCGATCCGCTTGCTCTTGTTCACGGAGTCGTTTGATAGTGAAGTGCGCCTTCAGAAATTGAGCGCAATGTTCCCAAATCCTATAGCGATTTCGAAGTCCCAAGGAGGCGATAGATTGTCTCGAGTCTTGTCCCTTGCTGATTGCTCGCATGGTTTTGTAAAGTCTGAACCAGTCCGTATGAGCGTTGTCGAGGTCTTCTACCGGTGGAAGAAGCTTTACAACCCAAGTCATATCAGACAAAAACCTGGTCTTCCAGAATGAATTGGATGATGTCGCTACCGCAGCGTCCTTCGAAGCAAGACGGACTGCGCACAGGTTGTCGTAATCGAGGCTCTCCAGCATAGCAGACCAAATTTCACTCGGGATTTCGCTGGTTGTAGTCGTCTTGGAGGAATCTTTGGCTAAAGGAGCATGGTCTTGATGATCAGCCCCAAGCCTGGAGTCCTTCAGGGTTGACTCAATCAATTCGCTGACGCTTGGTATATCGGTCGGCGAAGCCACGAGATACTCCATACCTGGAAGCTTCTTCCAGTACCTATCTTCCCCCTGGCATTCAGTTGCATCTCCATAGTCAAATAGAAGTACCTGAGAATCTGAAGGGGGACTGTAGGCTTTAAAAGTTTGGTATAAAAAGTCGATATCAATGGGATGCGAACCAGCGACTTGCTTGAGGATGTCGTAACAGGCAAAGTGAAATGGGAATGCAATACCGTGCACCACACCATTACTATAACTGCCCAGGATTAAGATTACCCTTCAATAGGGTATGCCAGGCAACTCACGTTTGGATCGGGCGGTTAGCCCAGTCTCCGAAGTTCTCTCTTGCCGGACTGTCATCGTTCAGATAGAAATGGGTAGCGTCCCACCAGGTAACAGGACCGGTAAGAAAGGTTCTTTTATTAGAGCTCGTCAGACCTCATATTGGCTAGCTTTATGAAGGCGCTGACCTGCATTGCGGAAGGTCTTTAAGACTCTGACCCACGATATTCACATGATGCAGCCATCTCATGCTTTCTGCGGAAGCTAGGCTGGAATCATAGTCACTTTCTTCTTCTCCTTCGCGCATAAGAAGAAGGTATATTGAATGTGCCGGTGCACCGCAGAGGGCACAGTAGCTGTGACCGCTGACCATTATTGATGTTACCGTTGTGAATGCGGAGTGTGTTGAGACACAGCGGAGTTAGGATGACATGTACGCATTGAGATAAAGTATAATTTAGCATTGGCTGCCTGAGGCTAAGCTAAATGAGACAGTCGTGTCGCATGGAAATATAGCATCATTAATTGCTAGACGCTACAGCAATTGGTCAGTATGTTCAAGATACACTTTGTGGCTTTTCCATTCTAGACTCAGTTCTTCGTGATATCAATGGTCTGGACCGCCACCACCACAACGTCTTCGTATGTAGACTCTCTCTTATTGTGTATAGGAATCGCAATAGAGTACTCGGCTGCCCAGTCGTATCTTTTCCTAGTTAGTAGTTGTTGCTAGGTTGTATCCATGTACCCACGCTCGTAGTCCTGCTTCTTTCGGCTGAAGTGGTAGCTTATCCCGGTCGACTTGATAGTAACCAGCGTCTTCAAAGGTCGCATTTTCTACTAAAAATGTCCCTTACCTTTTAGCTATCGCACTGCAACGTCCCGAGCTTTACGGTTATTTACCTGTTTAAAGAAGACGACCTAGTGTTTTGTCCCAGGAGCTTCACATCCCTGATCCATTTTGCTTTGATATCGGAGACGCGACTGCGGTCATACATTTTATCGCTATCGTAATTGTTCTCAAGGAACAGAGGGCCTGCGGTTACACCGCAAAGGCCGCAATAAGTATCGTTGGGCATTTTGTTGAAGCTTGGAGTCATAAACTTGCAGAGAGCTGTCAACAATGGAAGAACACATGTGATAAAAAGCAGCATATTAGCTGCCTCAGGCACAGCGTAACATTGAATATGTAGGATATAAGGGCTAGTCCGTATCGACTATGCGTACATCAGCAGCAATTAGGCATGATATCGTATCGTGGGCAAAAACTGTGTTTAAAACTGTATATCTTGATCTGTCCTACTTGGTATATGAGCAAGATAACTATAAAATAGGCCATGCAAACGTGTTAATGTGGAGAAGACGGCTTTTCTAACTGTGTTCTAGGCCTTCTGCAGCTCTAGAAGCTGAAGAGCTACCACCAGAATATCTTGAGATATACGGTCATCAGGATATCTGTCAAGGAATAGCTTCAGTACAGGTGTCCAGCCAGTCGTCTCAGCCTTTAAGGCCACATCAACAGGGGTCTTTGCTTTATAAGGTCCCCATCTTGGACTTTTGTTCCCATCTTTAGTGACGAACTGCAGACCACTCAACACTCCCGCTGGAGCCATCCACAGACGAAGAGTCTTTAGGGAAGATCCGCGGACATCCCACTCGCTTTGAGTATAGTGCGGCTGATCCTCAAACTCGGAGCCTGAGCTGAATACATTGCAGGAGCACCAGGAATGCTTCTCACTCTCTGCGGGATCCTCTGGTGAGGGGAACTCGGTTGGTCCTACGGACGCGGTGGTCTTGTCGGCGTACTTGAAGGTCATGGCCACTAAAGGAGCCTGCGCCGCATCCTTCTTCGTGTGGCACAGCGTGACTTTGATAGATTCGAGAGGCTTGTCACAGTCAAACCAAGACAGGGCAGTTTTGTCGCCAGGCATGTCTCCGATGTAAAAGTCTCTCATCCCGTCGTTTTGCCTCTCGCTCTCGCCATAGATGATGCCAATTTCCTTCGATTTGCCCTGTGGAGGACCTGGGGTCCAGAGCGAGCTTTCAGCGCAGTTCATCCAGCCTTGGTGCCTTTCGAGATAAGCGTCCATCATGTCGGTTTCAAAGGTGCCGATAACAGACAAGAACGGGATGAGGCCATCGCGGTTCGTCCAGTGGCGGTAGAGGCCGACGACAGCCATGGGACCTTGATCGTCTCCGTCTTCTTCTTCGTCTTGGTCATAATCGTCAAATCCGCCCCCTTGGTAATCGCCGTCACTTTCGTCATATTGGTAACCTTCGCTACCTGCGTATCCGTAGTCACTCCCGTCCCCATAGTCACTTTCACCTCCTCCGAGTCCTGGGATTATTCCGAATTCTTTCAATCTTTCCAGTCCTGGCACTTTGGCCACCTTTTCCCAATCCAAATTCTTCTGTCTTCCGGTACCTGTAGACAATCCGTGGCTTTTGTTGGCTTTGTCGTCTTTGGCGTCTTCTCGTACCGGAAATCTTATCTCGTTTGAGCTAATCTTTCCAACAATCAGCTGACGTCCCATATTCGTGACAAAGCGAAGATCAACCACTACAGTTTGAATCGTTGCATAACAGTGTACAACGATCTCGCGCTTGTCGCAGTCAATGCTGAGGTACTGCATAGCTCTCCTGCGCGGACCGATACAGCGGCGAATGCCGTCCTTGTAGGTCGCTTCGAAACCTCCAAAGTTGGTGTCTACTCCGAAAGCTACCATGTTCTCGAGGTCAGGCCAACTGCCGTTAAAGACAAGAGACTCCATGGGCAAACCATCGAGGTTGGAGTTGCGGAGGTGTGACCCAAGTTTACACGCGCCCATATCAAGCTTGCTAAGCGGCAACTGATCCTTCCAGAGATAATTCATGACCTTCTCATCGCCAGTGATTATGTAATCGTCTTTGAAATTCGCATTCCAAATATCGGTGTCGTAATTCGGCTCGTTAGGGGACACGCGCTTGATGCATCCTGAAGGTATCTTGCCGAGAGGTTGCTGCAGAAGAGCGAGCTTTTCCAAGGGTTTTCCCGCAGCCCAGGAAGCATTAAAGCCAACAACAAAACATCCAGCTATGGGTAGAATGATTCGGATATCGCCTTGAGCCTGGCCTAGTTGGATGGACTTTCTCCGATAGAACTTAAACTTAATTCCCACCACTTTCACGGTGTGACCTGAGGGCCCGTTTCGCTGGAGTCTGATCCATCGGAATCTGTTTCGTTGGGCTTTTTTTTTAGAGGCTTTTCCTGAGTCGTGATGACAACACTAGCAAACCAGTCATTCTTAGGTATCTTCACGTCTTGATGTGAGGCAAAGATATCATTTGGCCCGATGGACGTGGCGTTCTTTTTCTTGGGATATATGGTCCCAATACCCGCGAGCTCGCCACTTGCCGTCCAATGTACTCTGATGACAGGCAAGACATATTTCATATCAACCAGCCTCTTGATGAACTTGAGACTCTCTGACGTATTGTTCGGCTCTTGAGGAAACGTCAAGGTGGACATGACGCTCCATACGGCGCCGTCGAGAACGCCATCTTGAGCCTTGAGTTGTTGATTACGCTCTTGCAGGCGAGTGGAGTACTCTTCCATGATCATAGAACAGATCTTCCAGATTCGGGACCGGTTCTTGAGTCCCATGACAGTGCGCTTGCTTCCAGGGCCCTTGCCTTTGCTGACCTGGTGCATATTTTCGTGGAGTTTGGCCCAACTGATCAGTTGGTTCTGTAGTTCTTCCTCGGGAGGAAGAAGATGGACTGCCCAAGCCATTTCTGTATAGAACTTTTCCCTCCATCCTGGCTTCACATCTTGCTTCTTCTTCAGCTGTGGTTTTTCGAAAATTGACCTCATGAGTCGACGGCCATTCTCAATCTCTTCTGGAGAGGTGACCAAGTCTTCGTGGCCGATTATGACTCGCCACCGCTCTTTCTGGAACCTGGATGCAGAGCCGTAGTCAAAGTCGAGTGCCTGTGCCGGTTTCCCCTTGTTGGGGCAATGGGCTTTGAGGGTTTCGTACAGGGCGAAAAGGTCAATCTTGTGAGGGGCTGCAACCTTGTCGAGGATTCTGCGACAGGCGCCATGGAAGGGAATGGCAACTGAATCCCTTTGCTTCCGGTCGTATCTATACAGAATCAGTATACAGCCCTGTAGCATAAGTAGTGGCTGGTTCACTCACGTTCGTATATAAGAGTCGCCGTCTTCGTCGTTGTCGGCTGCGAACAGGCCCGGGATCGGGTTTTCGTAGGCTAGATACTGATAATCACTTTCATAACTCACGCCGGGAATTAAAACAACCCTATAGTCGTTAGACTCCTGTTCATTTGTTGATAATTCTTGACTCACCTCTGCGATTTGGGGTCCCGGGCAAGGATCTCGAGTTTCTCAAGCCATTCGACTTCGCCCTCTGGTACTACCTTCTCGTCATAATTCTCACTTTCTCCTGCGCGATTGGCGTAGTCACTCGCAAGGACTGGTATGAATTATACCGTATTTCAATATAATATAGCCTATAGGACGAGATCAGGGCAGCCCAGCAGGAGCTGTTTTCTTCAACACAATAAGTCTAATCTTGCCACTTGCCAGATAACACAATAATGGATTATACCGTAAAATCTCAATAAAATGGAATGCGGCGGTGGGACGGAGATGTTTTGGTTTTTTTTATGGAAAATCCTATACATATCCCCGAGGGATGGATCACGACTTCGTACAGCTTTTTACACAGTTTTTTACCACAATAAAAACATTATGCCTGAAGGACAGAAATTTTTTCTTATCGAATTAAAGCAGAGCTTTTATCTTAGGCACGTAAAAAGTAACCCGCCGCTCCGTTCCAATTTATTATCTACGAAACAATTGTTTAGTAGCCCCACTCGACTCAAGCTACTACCCTAAAGGCTCGCATCAAGATACACCGCTTCATACGAGTTAACGAGACTTTGTGTTGGATATTAACTATAAGCTGCTATGTAGTGATCTGGTGTGTCTTACCTGACCAAATCACATTATAACACCTAGCCAATAATAAAGTCTGAGCTATTGAGAAGCTTTAGACAAAGCACGGGCAACAAGAAGAGCAGAGTGTCAAATAGGAATCCGTATTTGAACGTGGAGGTGACCAAACTTTGATCAGTTATTCAAATTTGTTGAACTTCAAGTTACTCCCTATTACATTAGAGATATAGTCTCTTCAAGTCCAACCTTTTCCAATCTCCCCGTTCCTCGGAAGTACTCTTTTCATCAGAAGGAACAGCCTTGAACACTATATATCCCATTTCATCCTTGGGATTGACATCCGACAGATGAACTCTTAAGTTCCCCAGTGCCCTGGCTCGTGCAGGACCATCCAGCCCTGAACCACCAGACGGTAAGTCGACGTAAGGGTTATCGCGTGTCAAAGAACTCGCAAATCCCACTATGTCCGGTCCGCGAATCAATCCTTGCAGGACAAGTCCGCCGATGGCCAAAATCTGGAGACATACCGTCGTGATCATCAACACAGTCACCCATGGATTGCTGACTCGATAGACATCGCGTAGTGTTGTCGCGACTGCCTCTGTGCTGTTCAGGAAGTTTGTCAAGCGGTCTTGATTTGAAGGATCGAGCTCCTCCGCCGATGGCTGACTTTTCAATGAAACAATAGTGTGGTTGGAAGGGTTCAAGGTCGCATCTATATATGTGTTGAACAAAGTGGTTAGGCGCCCTGAAAATTGTCTTTCAGAAACCTTGTCCCAGTCTAATTCCAATTTTATAGCGAATGGGTGACGTTCGCCGGCCAAGTAGTTGTCTGTTGACGACATGATATAGGAAGGCCGCGGACCCTCAGCAGTTCGCCACGACTCAGTGACGTAGCGAGGCAGCACGTTTTCCATTGTGATGAAGTTATCGTATTGTGAAGTATGCAATTGTCGAACTCGCTTCTGACGGATCGCTTCACAGAATGTTGACGTGACGGTCGCGTTACAAACAATTTCTGTCGCGACTATAACAGGCGTCATGTGGCAAACAAACAGATTGAATGAGTACGTATTCACAGCATTGTTGCTTGTTGCATAATACATATTCCCTGTCGGGACATCGGCCAAGACTATGGGCTTTTTCTCGAGATTGCGGCGATTTTCCGTTACATTGGGAATAGAGATTCCAGCGTGGAACGAGCTCTCAAAGCTATCCTCAGACCTGGATGCGTTCAAGAGGTCGGAAAGGTTTTCTGGAAAGTACTTTGAGGACTCGTTTACCAAAAGGCCAATCCTAGGTGGCTCGCAGTCGAATTCCAGATATGGCCTCTCAACTGTGAAGTTGAATATCGACTCTTGTAAGACGAAATCAAGTCCCTTGATCTGAGTGCCGAGCAAGGAAACATAGGGGTCTTGACCTCTGGCGAGCGCTGTGCGGTCTATGATACGTTCGACAGTACTCCCACCGCCATGCGGCCATTGTGGAATCTTGGGTAAATCCCACAAGTCCATAGGTTCCCCCTTTTGTGATGGAGAAGCCAACAGGCTGGTTGTGTACAGGGTGTCGATGCTCACCCGATCCTGAGCGATGAGATCTCCGCCATCCAAGTTTCCGGTTTGGTGTACGGGATTGTTGTAGTAAATAACGCCCGATTTCAATTTCATCTCTTTTCCCTTGGTCAGCAGCCGGGCTGCGCTTTGTCCACCAAGGGGAGACAAGCCCCATATAAGGACAATAACAATGCCGACTAGCACCTGTGTGCGGACAAACAAAAGCCGCTCCACGGCGCCGGCAAGATTCTGACTTCCGAAGACTTGCTCGAGTGTAGCCAGTTGGACACCTTTCCGTTTCTCCAAGCGCCAGCGAGCGAAGTTCTTGAAGAAGCGGCTGGCTACTGCGGCGAAGACAATCGGGTAGATTGTCGGACTGAGAATGGTCAAGTTGATGACATTGTCGCCGTAAGACGAAACAGGCTCTTTATCAAGACGAATAGCTGCAATAGCAAGAGCTAAGAAGGGATTAGCTGTTAGCTAAGGGTGACGGGTATTGGCTATACCAAAAAAGCATGCTGGCGTAAGAGTGAGCAGAATATCCCAAGCCCATGATACAGTACGCTCCAACGGCCCAAGGCGGAGGCTGTGCGGGCCTTTGTGCCAACCAGATGGAATTGGATTCTTCTCAGCTATCCGCTGAGACTCAGTTGACTCGGAATGCACAGACATCTGATCGTCTATCTGCTGAGACGCGGTTGTGTCCCCAGGAAGGGAGTTGGTCACGGGTTCATACGACATGGTGGATACATGCCAATAGATATTGGGCGAGCAGTAAAACAGAGGAAACGCTTGTTTTTGTGTCTTTAGCTTGGAAATTTCGCCTTGAACTTGGAGTCAGCCAGGGTGTTTCACAATGTTGGCTGTGCAGTAAGATGTCTATTTACTTAGCCTAATTAACTATTATGACGTATGGCCATTTTGCCTACTATGCCTTGTATTACCCCTGCGGGTTGTACTGCCAAGCGTTCCCAGCCCCTGCACTGATCCTATTGTTCAGAAGATGGACGGTGGTGCATCTGCAAAGGGTGGCATAAATAGCAGTACCTACCGCTCTGGTTTGCATTTATTGGCTAGGAGTATGGGGCTGAAAAGCAGATGAAGTCATCAATGTTGCACTTTATACCACCCACAGCCTAGTTGGCCACTGAAATGCCTTCTCCTTGCATATTGAGCAAGACTGGCATGATCCTAGAATCGTTTTGGTTGGCACATGACGGCTGCCTGCTTACTTGGTGAAAAGTTGCACCTGTACGCCAAGAAAGGTTTACCCACAGGACCACTAACGAAACTTGTTAGATTACAGGTCGTATTGCGGTTATCGGGTCCTTTAAGCGGTCAGTAAGTCCAATTATTGATAGTGACGTCTGTGATTGCTTATATAAAGGTGAGTAACCGCAAAAATAGTAGATAACTGAACCGGATAATGTTCCATGGCAATATTGACAAAAGATTCTTAATTAAACGGCTGAAGAAAACTCGAACGTTATCTAATGCTACTTTGTATCCGGTCTTCAGTAGACATTAGTCGGACAGTGCTTTCTGGTTCATTACTGACTTCAAGGTACGACTCGCCTGACTTCACATCGTTTGGCAAGCTTTCCATCATCACAGCTCCTCCTTGGTTATTCGTGCAACCCTGGCACGTCGTCACCAGTGAGGTAGGCAGCATACCCTGTGCTATCCAATTCATGATCCTCCACGTCGCTTGGAGAAAAACTAAATTCGCGAGAATCATGGCCAACATCATCACGCCAGGACTCTTGCTTTGTGGGATCGAACAAAGATACTGCATGACAATGGTCGTGTCATGGCACTTGAGAGGTCCCATTTGATCGCGAAACGTGTTATATGATTCGTTTAGCAATGTAAGATCTTCTTCAGCAGGCGGTACGGGCAAATCGGGTCCGGGTATTCGCATGTATCGTGTGTGGAGGCCAGTCGTGCTAGAACCATTAAGAAAACCGCCACTCTGACGATTTGGGTCGTCTGGCGGTAATATTGCGTACTGGAGGTCTTCTGCCTTGAGTAGTAGGTTATCCGACTTGCAGTTACCCAGATCCATGGCGACGAGAGAATGCAAGATTCTGGTGTAATGAAGGGCTTCTGCTAGAACAAGGGAGAACTGGCGCTACGGCAGAATGTTAGTAACTCATTTATGACCCATTCATTTCGCTGATACGATGTAGACGATCACTTACCGAGGGCTCTTTGTTCTGAATCAATCCAGTAGTTGAGACAATCCAGCCGTCATAGTTGAAGAAGCTTGATCCACGAAGACTGGAATGTGTTAGCTTCAAGCGACTGTCAAATGACTCATAAACTCACTCCTTCTGGGTTGGATTCCTGGTATATCCTATTTGCCCAATGACCCAGTAAGAGTCGTCGTCACGGTCGGGTACTCTCTGGACCTGGGACATTACCATCATAACACCAGCAAGATAGGAATTCAGCAACCTAGTTCCCCACCAAGTACTGGCATGCGTTTTAATATCATTGGCGATGACATACTCATAGGTATGATCGTTGTCGCCTGTGTATTCTAGCCCGAGAGTGAGGTTCATGAGACCCATGTCAGACATGACGTTGCAAGAAGCTGTTGCAGTGGCGGTCGATGCTGCCCAAGACATCCACCAAGTGGGATCGGCTTTGGTATCCAACTTTCGTAGTTCGATATTCACTTGGGACAAGTAACAATCCTGGAGGGTGTTGTTGAGATATGAAATCGAAGGATAAGGCTTTTGGGATTGCGAGTCGTTGGTAGACTGGGTAATTCCCTTGATGGTGTATTGGAAACCCAAGCTCGTTGTGAAGAAGCGATCGCCGACGGAAAGCATCTGGGGTTGGCATTTCGTCTGTATGTTATTGTCCCAGTTGAACGGTGCTTTCATGAACCACCTATGGCTTATCAGGTTTATGGAATTTTCAGTAAGTCTATATTATACGCACTCGATCCCTCGGGTTGTAGTGCTGTTGGGATCTTCGGTCAGAATCGACTTGAGGTAGAAGCCGCTCGAGGCAAGGTTGATGATTGTGAACAAAACAGTGAAAATCACCCCACCCACGACGACTACTGGGGTGAACCATCGGAAAGGGTATGGTCTGGAGATAGGGTATGTGAAGTATGAAGTGTGCATCGTTGTTGTGAGTATGATGGCTGGTCTTTGAGAAAGAAAGTGATAGACTTGGCAGATTGCTGTATTGACAATGGGCAGTTGGGTTACTTCTTATAAGGAGAAAGATTACCATTACATTGCCTGCAGTTGAGGGAAGGTATGAAGCGCGGATAAACAACCGATGTCATTGGCTCTGAATGTCGTGGGTTGAGAGTCCGAAACTGCTAAGCCTCACTTGCCCGCGTTAGACTTACAAAGGATTTCAGGTCATGCTTGTAATGGCAGGTAGTATTTGATGCAGATTTGTCTCTGGGTACGGAGTATAGGCCTATTTGCCGGCTCTAGCGTCAGCCACGGTCTTTACTAAAGGATGGAAGGATGAGGATCCTGGTACACACTGGATAAGCCAAAGCACACCCAAAGAGACATTGATTATCAGCCAGTTTACACATCTGTTGGCAAAGGATGATGTGTATCTAACCTAATCTAATAACACAAATAACATCCAACGTCACGTACTCTCTGAGCTTGTTTCAAGGCAACACTGATGTGAGAGAAGTCTAAAGAAACTAATAGGTCTGAGTGAAATTATTACCCTCGCCTGGTAATGGCTGAGGTCAGCCAAACCGCCCCCAAACAATAGTCCGAAGGAACACCACCAGTTACAGCTGCGTGTCACATTACCTAGACAGGCGACTGGCGCGTCCAAAAGCTCTTATTAATCCAAGTTTAAAATAGGCATCTTATGTGTGACTGTTTATCACTTTTCGTTGTTAAAATTAGTGTCCAAAAGAATCTGATCGCTGCCCCGCCAACATGTAATCCACCACACCACACCGTGACACCCTCTATATCTTCTTTTGTCCATTGTACTCGCAAATCATGTCAGAAAATGCTGGAATTTTGTCTATTATGGCCGCGCGGCGCGGGCCTAATCAGGACCTCAGCGACGTCGAGCGCGCCCTCATTGTGCACAAAATGGAGACAGGCGGAACACTCCGGGGCGTCGCGGCCGAGGCAAAGTGTTCACCAGCCACCGTCTTTAATATCTTTTAACGCTAGAAAACCGAACAGACTCTGGATAAAAAACCCAAATCCGGGCGTCCTAGAAAACTTACAGTTCAGGAGATTCGGTACGTATTAATATCACTCAAAAGGGACCATCGGATAACATATGAATCGCTTGTCAATCATCTAGGTGTTAAGATCTCACGAACAACAATACGCCGAGTTATTCGACTTCACTACGGTCGTAAAT